>JAZGTJ010000832.1:0-76276 GCA_036877575.1 Botia almorhae | reverse complement strand
GAGCACTGTTCAATCCATTATCCAAAAATGGAACAAGTATGCCATAACTGCAAACCTACCAAGACATGGCTGCCCACCTAAACTGACAGACCGAGCAAGGACAGCACTGGTCAGAGAAGCAGCCAAGAGGCCCATGGTCACTCTGGAGGAGCTGCAAAAATCCACAGCTCAGGTGGAAGAATCTAGTCGTGTATAAGTCGTGAACTCCACAAATCTGGCCTTTTATTGAAGAGTGTCAAGTAGAAATTCATTGTTAAAAGAAAGACATAAGAAGTCCTGTTTGCAGTTTGCCACAAGCCATGTCCATGTGGAAGAAGGTGCTTTGGTCAGATGAGACCAAAGTTGAACTTTTTGGCCTAAATGCAAAGCGTTATGTGTGGCAGAAAAGTAACACTGCTCATCACTCTGAAAACACCATCTGCACTGTGGTGGCAGCATCATGCTGTGGGGATGCTTTTCTTCAGCAAGGACAGGGAAGCTGGAGTTGATGGGAAGATGGATGGAGCTAAATACAGGGCAATCCTGAAAGAAAACCTGTTGGAGGCTGCAAAAGAGTTGAGACTGGGAAGGACATTCACCTTCCAGCAAGACAATGACCCTAAACATACAGCCAGAGCTACAATGAAGAGGTTTGGATCAAAGAATATTCATGTGTTAGAATGGCCCAGTCAAAGTCCAGACCTAAATCCAATTGCGCATCTGTGGCAAGACTTGAAAATTGCTGTTCACAGACGCTCCCCATCCAATCTGGCTGAGCTCGAGCTATTTTGCAAAGAAGAATGGGCAAAAATTTCAGTCTCTAGATGTGCAAAGCTGGTAGAGACATACCCCAAAAGATTTGCAGCTGTAATTGCAGTAAAAGGTGGTTCTACAAAGTATTGATGCAGGGGGGCTGAATACAAATGCAAGCCACACTTTTCAGATTTTTATTTGCTTAAAATATTGAAAACCATGTATCACTTTTGTTCCACTTCACAATTATGTTCTACTTTGTGTTGGTCTATTACATAAAATATCAATAAAAAAAACATTTAAGTTTCAAAATGAAAATGTGGAAAAGTTCAAGGGTTATGAATACTTGTTTCCTAAAGTTTGGCAGTGCTTCAATGGATTTGGGCCAAAAGTTTAAGAAGATCTGTCGGAGCAAGACGCGGTATGCTGTTAAAATAACTAAAAACACAAGTGCCTGCAAGCAGAAACAAGCACCAACAAACAAAGGAAAAAGTGAATCGTGTAAGCAGCAATACCAGCCTGCAGATTGTGTGAAGGACACTTGGGCTTCACTGAAGTGTGAAGTGTCTGTCTTGAGAGAAGCGGCACTTGACGAGTTTTCTGAAAGCCAACAGGTATATCCATGTAGAGCTACATATAACAGAGCCACTCTAAAAGATGACCGTTCTCTGTGTGTTAGTACAATTAAACTTTAGTTTTTCCATTCACGGTCATTTGAGATGGCGAGCTCACTTATTTGAGCGTGGAATATGCCAGTAGATACTATAAAGCTTCTCTATTTCCTGTTGGCATGTGGAGAAAGACAATGAAAAAAGCAACTACACCAAAAGTCACAACATCATCACAGCTGTCACATTAAACTGCAAAGTACCACTTTCCATTCACAGAGACATCAAAACAGTCCCCTAAAAAATGGAACCCCTGACATTTGCAAGTCAACCGCAGGGGTTGACAGCTACTGTCCTAACAGGGAGCAGGTTTGACAAATACGTGAGAGAATGGCCAGTTTTCACAAAGCTTTGAAAAACATACTCATGCTGATTCTAAATTAAACCCGGGAGCTCTGTGGCTTTTTGAGATAATGCTTACACTATGACCTCAGTCTAAAAGCATGAATTTGTCAAAAACATGTGGGACTGATGCAGCCCGAAGCTTGAATGATCTACATTAACAATGAAAACAGAATAAACTTCGCTCTTGTCACAAAAGTCACTTCATCTACACATTTGACGTTCGCAGTTATGTGCCCGTAGCTACATTAGTCACCTTGGAAAAACTGAAAATTGAAAAATACCGGTGGGTGACATCTTAAGGTAAAAGACAAGTTTTATTGTTTGGTTAAACCCAACACTGCGACATGTGGTCTTCCATAATGGTGTCTACTCCAGGGACTGTGTGTCTAAGCATCAGCCGTGGTGGGATATCAGTATATCAAAGCCTTCCTGGAGAATACAGTACAGTAAGAGCTAACCGCAGTGGGTCTTCCTCAGGCGCTGTGGTCCTCCGCACAACAGCACTCAACCCACTGTGAAGCTCTGTCAATTGGTGTGTGGTGATGGATGGATAACCTTTACTGGCTTTATCTGCAGTATTCACCATGGAGCTGCTAGATGCCGCAGCTAGGCATTACCAAAAAGTCCAGAGTCCCACACCACAGAGAACATCAAATACTGTACATCATCCACAAAGGCAATTTTATTTATTTTTATTTATTTTTTAAGTAAATAAACTACAAGGTTGGGATGTTTTTGTCACTTGGTACAAGTACTACCTTCATTCTACATGCAACTGAAATGCGTAAGGATGTTACAGGTTTGTGTTTGTTATTGCGCTAAACAGCGACTGCTATTATGATGTATCTTCAGTACTTAAACGTGAATGCAAATTTCCTATAGTACAATAATAAAAAAACAGGTCATCTGGAACAACAATACTGAAGCTGGAGTTTCTCAATGCGATAAGAACCGTCTCCTTGAGGCTCTGACTGGATAAAAGTCTTCTCATGCAGGAAGGATTGAAACTGATGCTGAAGATTTACTTTGTCACATGGACGTGCTGAGTTTCTCTCGTGCACTTGCCGCAGTTTCGGTCCAGATCCAATTATGATATTGCAATGCATCGAGATGTACTGAATTATATTATAGGTTAATTGCCGATAACAAATCCTGCTATGTTTATTTGTCTTACCATACGTTTTCTGTCTCACCTTTTCTCTCGTATTTAACCACACACACTCGAATACTTCAGAATTTCTCTGTAATCCATAACCTCAGAATTTCCAATTCTTCTGTAAAAAAACTGTGATGGTCAATTTGTATAATGAAAAAAATAACAAACTGGTGTGGTGTGTGTGTTTGTGTGTTCTAGACTGACACGCAAAAAGCGATAAAGTGTGTGTATATGTACCTTATCTACCTGTATCTAATCAAACGAGCAGATGTGTACAGATTACATGACACGCTCTATGAAAATGAGCATTGGCAGCAAAATCAATATACATGTTATGGAATTTTAAAAAAGTTTGCGACTCTGGGTTGTGTGTACCAGCCGCCGAGGGAAATTAGCTGTTGACTTGGGCAGATAAACCTCTGAGTCTTTTCTCCGCTGCAGATGTGCCCCGTACAGTGCGGGAGGCTTGTGTAACCTGGGAAACTAAAGAAATCTTCCGCTGGTGGAAAAGAAAAAGAAAAGCAACTCATAAAAAGGAACAAAAAGGAATCAATTTTTGAACATACGCATAAAGCACTTTCCATCACGCTGTGTTGCAGCCTATTGACATCATATACCATTTCATTTATTCATTCGGGGGGCTAAAAATACACGATTGCCCCCATGAAAAAGATAGCGGTGATACGGAAGGACAGAAAATGAAAAGCAGATGGGAAGATTGCTGTGGCGCTGTCAAGAGATGACCATGTGGAGCTGATCAGGATAGGATCGGTGCCCGAGCCGAAATTTGATCGCGACGACGCGGGCTTGTACTGAATGCTTAACCAATTAGGCTGGACATTAGAAGCACCGCCGTCCCGGCCACTCCCGGCAGGGGACAGGAGTTACCTTACCGAGCCCAGCTGCTGTGGTTTAGCTCAGGTTTATTCACATCCAGCTTGAAACCACCAGACTGAGAAACATAAGCTTGGCTCCAATCATATAAATAAGAGATGTTTATGCCTAAACAGAACATAGGAATATTTCAGGGCCAGTGATGGTATGGATATGTTTTTGGGATAAGTTACATCAGACACGTAAATGCACACCCTGAAGCACCTGCAGTTGCGGAAAGGTCCAGAGAGGCAGGCAGAGCCGGGCATTAAATGCCTGAAGTGGATAGTTCATTGTTTACATCTAATCATAATAGACTTTTGGAGGGCAATCTTCTCTTTGTGTTTTCCTGCTTCTTCTGAATCCACACAAACAAATTGAGAACATGACCTCTTTGTCTCATTTAATGGGTAGGAATTGCCATGGATTCAATGGTGTAATATTATAACAGTACCTGGGGCCAAAAGTGTTTCCTTACACAGCGTATTGCAATACATTGTGATTGATTTATTCATTGACTGAAGTTAGCAGGACTTTCATATGACATTGTTTGCCAATTGCACGGGTCACATTACAGCCGTTTTGTTCTGTAGTCAAGGTACGTGCTTGATTCCAGTGCCGGAATCTCGCTCTGTGCAGCTGTGCGACTATAACACTTTTCATTCAGAAAACGTTGATTAAACATTTCACTAATGAACTACATAAGCAACACATTTATGAGTGGAAAATATAACAATATAACAGCAGAAAACATATTATAGCCATTTATTTCATATTTCTTTTCTTGGTGTGAGATTTTTTTGTTGAAAATCTGGCCACAGACATAAACATTACAGCTGAATCTTTACTGCCTGACATATTTCTATGTTTGCATGATATATACTATCATACCGCCCAGCCCTTATTACGTCAAATTAATATACTGTAGATACTCGCACTCCCCTTTGAATGTTTGAAACGGGTTCAAGTGGGACAAGACGAGGCAGCGTGTTTAACTGTTTAAGCAGCTAATGCACTCCATCATCCAAACGTGAGATACTATCTAGGACAACAATGCATTAGATTAGGACATAGAGAAAGAGAGAAAGAGGGACAGCGCATGAGAAAAAAGCATGTCCAGTATCATTACACTAGAACATTGTACTCTGGGGTATCATTAAAGGACTCAATTGTGTTAGTGCCGTTAAACATGGCGCTAATTCGGGCCCTCTGAGAGGTAATGACTAATCTGTCAATCGCCATCCAAAGGGGTAAAGGGAAATGCAGCAATACTAAACAGCAGAGACCAATTATGCCCTTATATCATATTACACACGGCCAAGTGCATTATGACATTAATTAAGTTCTATGATGATGTAACCGCTGTATAGACTAAAGAACATTTAGATTATGCTGTGAAATAAACAAACAGCACGTTAATATATGTCTGCGGCAAGTGTATTAAATAGGCACAAAGGAGCTGGATTATGTGCCTACCAATGAAGTCAGCACAGGTCAACATGAACAGAGATTGAAGACACAGGTCATTAAAAGGCTAATTCAGAGAGGCAGCACACAATTAAAGATGAATAAAGAATAAATCATTGTGATATCATGAGGAGAGAGGAAGGATGGGTGGATAGAAAGACAGAAGAGACAGACAGACACAGACAGACATACAGACAGACAGACACATATTTAAAAGAGTACAGGAAGATGCATTACTCCTAACGCTTAAAACTAATTCGTTATAAAAAAGAGGTAAATATATATATATATATACATACATTTATGTTTATATACATGAGACACAGCAAAAGACAGCACAGAGAGAAGAGAGTGGGGAGATTGACTGAACCAAGCCAAGAGGAAAATGTGACTAATGGTGTAAAAAACAGGGCCCTAAAAATGCCAGCATGCTTTTGGCAGGCCAGTATCACATATGCCGTCAGGTCCTGCGTATCCGTATGTCATGTTCCAAGTGACAACAAGTGACAACTGGTACTGCAGTCTGTGCAGCATTTCTGACTTCTGGTTGGGGGAGACTGAAGTGTCACATGGAGCTCAGATCCGCCTCCACATTATGCCGAAAAATTTGATGGAACAGATAGAAAGTGTAATCTCTGCACTGCAGCGTCAGTTTGGGTTAAGGATGGGTCACAACAGTCGACTACTTGACTGTCCAACAACTGACTAGTCAATTAGTTAATTTGTTTTCAGTGTGGTGCTTTAATCAGAATGTTGACAGTGTGCTGTGCTTCAGATATTTGCATAGTAAAACCCTCTAAGAAGTTTTGAATATATCCCCATTTAAAGCACACAGATGTCATGCACACAGAGCAAGAATATGCATATTTTAAAGGCAATTGGTGCCATTGATATTTTTTTTAAATCCTGGAGATACAAACATTTAGGAGAGGGGGGCAGTTAATTAGTGGGACCAATTTCGGAGAAAAAAAAAATACTGAGGGGGTCCCTGTTAATATTCATGTTAAGTGATTCTACGAACAACTTACCATCTTTATCTAAAAGTGAAATGACAGCATGTACTTATCTTTCTTTTCTAGACCTGTTCCTATCTTTTAAAGATTATTTTCATGGGTCATACAAACTATGAAATTGAACTATGAAAAGAAAATAATTAAAGGGTTCTTTTGTATTTTTTTGTACTGTTAGGGGTTAAAGGTTAAGACTGTGTGTCAAATTAAAATAAAAACGTGGTCAGGATTCCTTGAATCTAGTTGAAGTAATTATGCCTTTCTAATACCAATTAGTCTAACAGCGTTTCAGACAACCCATTAACTTGATTTTGAAAATGTACTTTTCCACATCCTTAGATTTAAGTTGCCAGGTTCAAAAATAAATTGCACACCTTTAAATACAAGGTTCCTCTGTGACGTTTTTTATTATTTATAGTGTAGGTGGATGTGTAAGAGGTATGACAGGAAGGAGGCAAGAAGGGAACAGTAGAACAGCATGAGACTGAGGAATCATTTGCCTCCACATAGAGTCATCAGCGGTATAGAGAGCGAGACCCATGCCGGAGGTGAGCGCTTTGTGAGCTTGACCTCGCATGGATCTGATAGTTTACTGCAGGGGTGCTGCCATCGAGCAGCTGGGATCCCTCCTCCAAACCTCCTGTTAAAGATTGAATAACAGACACCGAACAGTCAACAGCCAGGGTGCAAACGCATTTTCCAGACCCAGTAGATGCGTTCTATGATAGCAACAACAGGGGACTGCGAGAAAAACAACAGAAAGTCAATTTCGCCAGCGCGGAGACCTTAATGGAGCTGATACGCGGGGGTACGTATAAACAACGGAATGTTGACGAGATGGACCGGGCAGATAAAAGGAGACCGGTTCGCTCTGCTTGATGTAAGGGAAAATGCACAACTGGAGTTGCCGTAACGGTGCAGCCCGGAAGAACCACGACGAACACGGTAATGGAGTGGCGGTGTCACTCAGAGGGCAAAGGCAAACGGCAGCGCACGCCATGAGCGATAACAAAACGATAATTGTAAAACTCATTTGCATTAAATGGCAGAAACCATTAGGGGCTAATTAATTCTAGTGGATGCATGTTCCAAAATGGGAGTGTCCTGCTGGCTGACGAAGAGGGGTTCTTGAGGAAGAAATCACAAATGGGAAAAGTGTCTACTGGCAGCTGCTCATTAAGGATAATGGCGCGATGGATAGTCACTTGCGCTAAGAGAATCATCCATTTCAGTAAACAGAAACTGATTGATATTTGAGCTATAACTGCCACCATTAGGGTCCTCGAATCGTGCGATGTGCGCAATTTCCCTGCTGCATCGCTTTTAATGGATCTCCGCATTGTCAGGCTTCAACGTTGGCTGCGAGAAAGCAAACAGCATGAACCGTAATAACAAAGAAAAATCTCTCTTGATAAGTTATAATTGCTTAAAGTGCTGGTCTCATACACTTGAACACTAAGGGCAGAAAAAAGTTTCCACAGAACCGTTGGCAAGTTTCCCAAAGGAAACAGCTTTGAATGTAAACTCAAATTAAGGGACTTGAAAAAGTATCTTTCGGTGAAAACATTTCCGCACTGGTCGTTAAGCTATCAGAAGTTTGCACTGTGAATGGCTGGGTATGCTCCAGTGGGGACCATAATGAAGCAGCATTATGGGAATGGCAGCGGGGAAAGTGGGCCTACCTCCAGAGCCAGGGGGAGCTTGTTAGCTAGCTGAGGTAAAACACTGGAGACAATCTCAGACACCTGGCTTCCCAAGGACCACCAAGGGAAGATATACGGGGGGTGTGGGGTATCTGAAGGGAGCGAGCATCTCACTTTAAACTAAAAAACTTAAAGCCGGCTTGGGGAACGGTGTACTTCTGAGCAATCGAGAGGTTGAAAACTTTGGTGGTAGAAAATGAGAGGTGGGCCTATTCCATGTAAATTCATTGGGGTCCATGTTGTAGTGATCAGGGGGCGGGGCAAGTCCGTCGCACCACGCCAAACTCCTCCCCTCCTGATTTTGAGAAGGCGGGGACAAAGCGAAGGAAAAAGGAAAGGTCTTTGGAGGATAATGCGGTCCAGCAAAGCAGGCAAGCAGACTAACCACTCCAAGAGCCTCTCTCCGCGCTGAAAGGTTCTCACTGTGGCTGCTGCTCCAGCCACTAAATGGAGTCTTCCTCCTCTACAAAACATTCCAGAGGGCTGAAACAACACTGAAGTGGGCGCCTTTCAAAGTCGCTCTTTAGCGCAAGTAAAAGCATTATCAGAGAGGAGAATACGGGAAGAGAGGCCAACATTAAACATGTATATGCTCTCGGGCTCTCATTATAAAATGACCTCTTCAAAACTCTCACCCACTACACAGCTGAGAACAACACTCCCAGTTACTATAAGCTTTCTTTCCCACAGAACGTCCCACTATACTTACCATGGTTAGGACAGAGGTTAAGCAGGTTAATTTTAAGACCCAATTCTGACAGATTAAAAGAATGTTTATGGTGTAATACAAGTTAAGCTCAGTTGACCACATTTGTTATTTAATGTCAATTATTATAGAAAACAATTTAGATTCATCCCTCGGCTTATTAATTTTAAAAGTACACTGACCATAGAATTAAACAATAGAAGTGCCAGAATAAAATGTGAATCACACACTTTTGGTGAAACACATTGATACTTTCAAAAAGGTGTCGTAATATAGCAGACAGCGTTTGTTTAAACTGCTTTTGTTGTCTGACATTATGAACAGTGTAGACAAACAAGATATAATTGGTTATGTTTTTCTACTGATTTAAGATAGCCGCCTCACAAGACCATCACCACACATCTTAATATCCTTGCGTGGACGTTGTGCAAAGGTTACCAGGTTTGCAGGCATTGTGTTGCCATGACAACAAAGTTAAAAGATTGGATATATCATTACACAGATTAGGGTGGTAATGAATTTATTCACAATAGCCTCACGCTATCATTTTTAATAAGTTTGTTGTTATTTAACAGTTATGCACGACTGGTAAACTGTGTCTGTTAACGATTATTGCCTGACCTCTTTCACCTCAATTCTAAATGCCTTCATCTTACCACATCCCCTCTCTTCTCAGTATCCTTGCATGGACAATTTGCAAAGGTTACCGGGTTTACAGGCAGTACGTTGCCTTGTCAACAAAGGTGAAAGGTAATATAAAACTGTAAATGGTTTGTAATGAATTCATTCACAGTAGACACAAGTTATGTATTTGAGCTTAACCTAAACAGAACTAAAACGTCCCATCAGAGTTGAAAACTATAAATGTGACATTCTGTGATCTAATAAGTGCCCATCAAAATCCAGCATGCTGCAAACACAGGTCAGATACTTCAAAGATGAGACATGTCATTGACCTCTTATATAGCTGAAGCTGCTCGCCACAGATAATTTGAACCCCTGATGATATGAACCCATATGATATGAAAATCAATAGGCCTGCACAGGCACAAAGCACTTGAGGAGAACAGCTCCACTACATGCTGCTAGCTCAAATTGCTGTATCTGTGATCGTATGATTGTGTTGTAATGGGCTGTGGCGGGGAAGGGCTACATGGGCATTTGATTTGCTGGTAGGGGGTATATGTATATGGACAGAGAGGGGTGAAGAGGGTAGAAATGCTGGACAAGTAATTGACTTCACTTAACCCTCTGAATAAACTCAGATGGACAGACAGACTAAAAGACTGAACAGAACAACAGAAAAGATTGACAGGCAGACACACAGTGTATATTCGCTCAAAGATAAAAGGGTGGCAAAAAAATAAACAAATACTCATTTGAGATCTTACAATTATGATAAATTTGGCAATAAACCATCACAGACATCATGCTTTTATACATTCATATTTGTAGCATGCTGCACTGTACCCTTGTAGCCCGAGCGCTACCATTTCCCCTTCATAAGTCTTGAGTGCACACATGCACTCCGTCGTTTTTCCTCCGTCCTCTTTTCTTTTTTTTTAAATATTGCATTTAGTGTCTCTATTTTTGGTGCGGGCAATTAATCCTCAGCGTTTAGACAGAGAGCCGCAGGAGTAACAAGGCATTTAGGGGCCACGGGCCCCTGGCGTCACGGCACGCACGGCTATGGAAGACACTTCTCCGTTTGTCATGTCAGCTACAGGAGGGTCTATCATTGGGCATCACCCACACCATTGCGCTCACACACACTATAGGACACTATAGGAATTACCTAACTAATAATTATTTAGGTGATTGATTCTAAATGCTAAATATGTATGTAAACGGTTCTAAAATGTTTTCTGATCCGATTAGTGAAACTACTGCTGGATGTAGTTCTGAATACATTTGACTATGCTAACTGGTTCTGATCTGTCCCAGGTAACAATGAAGGGCTGCCCACTTACCTGTCAATCATCCACTAGATTAAATGCATATTTATTCATACTACACATACATACTGTACTCTTGTCCCATCCGCACATTACATTCCCCCTCGTACATATCTGTTCATATTAACGGTTCTGTATACATGTTATTCTGTGTATGTGTTTTTCAAGTCATATGTATTTTATAATATTCTGGGTCTATTGTAGCTGGTATTTTTCTGCGAGTACTGGAAGCTGCTTTTACTCAACAGAAAAATTCCTGCTGTGTGTGAGCATATTTGGCAATGAAACTAAATAAAGTTTAAAACTGCTGGTTACAGTTTTAAAGACTTTGCAGAACTTCTTCAGTATGCCTGAATTCAGTGCCAATTTTTTCATGTTCTTTTATAACTTTTATTTGGGGGCTTTAGCGACACAAAGTGACGGTGATGCAGTGACTGATGGACGGTACAGGTATGTAAATGAAAATACACCAAACACACTTGTAAGACTGTACGAGCTGTCTGACACTTAAGACACTGGCAAGACACTTTGCTAAGCCTTCAAGTCTGAGGAAACACTGGGGGATATTGTATATCGTGTATCCAGAGGGTTGATGGAGACCACACTGAAGTGTGAGAAACAACAACTGAGGTGCTGGGACACGCAGTTCTATGTTTTGTAAAAGGTCACGTGCCCATCAATAAAAACACAATCAAACACACCCTGGACTGCCACTGCAAAAATAACAAAATAAATGTTGCCAAACATGACTCATCCAATCAGAACCGAGTCCATTTTATAATGCTAAATATACTACTTTCATTTCCTTGCACTTTTTCATTTCAACATCTTTGTACGTCTTCAGCCGTATTAATAGCTATGATGCTTCAGTGAGCTGTAGGCATTGGTTTACCTGTGTCTTTTGTGATAGATTTAATTTGCTAACACATTTGATATTTTAGACACCATTCTGATTCTGTTAGATATTTCTCTGCTGACTGAAGCTAACTGCTCTCATCAGGTTTAAAAATTAACAAAATCAGCAGAAAGAAAAAGGTTGGCAGAACGTGGAAATGTAATCAATACATTAAATGCCTCGCATCCAGGTAACAAAAAAGTGGAAGGGAAAAAAGGGAAAAGTTTTTTTAACGCTGTTGTAACGCAGCTTGTCTTTTGTTTTTTCTTAACTAGGCTTTGAGCATTAAGAGCATCTAGCTGTTATAGGCTCTGCGTTTCGGTGGCACTTGTGCATTCCTGAATATCAATGTAGCTGTGAGAGCAGATTAGAGGCGGCCTCTCTCTCCCTCCGAGCTCTTCAAATTAGTTAGATTTTCCCCCAGATGGTCAGATTAAATTACATAAACGCTGTCAGCAAAGTTCTATTCTCTACTGTATTCATGCCATCCCCTCTCCAGCCCTTCCTCCTCCTCCTATAATCTTTCTCTGATACTCTCTCCTCTCTATCTCTCCTTCTCTTCTCCTGTCCTGTCCTCTCTTCTCCCCTCCTGTCCTCTTTTCATCTCTTCTTTTTCTTTTCTTTTCTCCCTTTCTGTAACCAGCCCAACCATAATTCTTTCATATTCTTTTCTCTTTTCATCCCCATTTACTCTTCTCATTTAACCATGCGCACCAAATCTCTACAGCAGACAATGTTTCTGTAAGCAAACAAAACTTCTTGTGCCCCACGCTGCATGCACTCCGGCAGAAACCCTGAGTTTTGGAGGGACTCCAGTGGCAATTATTACAATAGCAAGTGTTTAACCAAACAAGCGTGTGCAATCATATCACTTAATTACTTGCCTTAATCCGTATAAAATTGAAGATTGCAGATCCACCGCTAGTATTTCCTTCTGCATATCTGGATAAACGACAGGGAAATATGCGGGAAGGCTGCACGCCTGCTCTAACCAAGCGGTTTCTGAAAATAAGACTTGGCAGAAAAATGAGGGAATTTGTCAAAAGTAAAATAAGTAAACAGGGCTGGTTGTTTGTGAAATAGGATAATGGAATTACAGGCTAGGCATGAGGGGAAATGGTGCAAAGTTTATAAAGAATGTGGGATTTTGTAAAAGGGTGGCGGCACACTGGGAGATTTTGATCTCTCCCTCCCACACACAAACACACTTTCTGGCTTCTGTCAACACAAAATGTCGGTCCCCATAAAGCCAAAGAGGCACAAGGTTCGTTCGCAACTCAGTGGCTGTTTAGGCCAGAGAAATAAACTCTTTCTGACAGTCTAAACAGAAGTGGACGCTCTGGGTGGCCTGCTCAATTAAAAGCCCCGAAACGCCCGGGTGCGACTGTTTTTTTGAGCGAACACAACATTTTTTGCTGCATTTCTCAAGCTGAAATAAACAACAAATGTTGCAAAATTAGTGGGAGAGCGAATTACACAATTTCCCCCCTCCACCTGGCAAAATTAAAGATACCATCTGGTCATCCCGTATGAGGAAAGCAGCATCCTATTATGGAGGTGTGTTTGCTACAAACATCGGGACACCTCCACTTCCTCGCAAACCAGACAAGATGCCATGAAGTCTGGAATCGCTTCCTGTAAATCCGGTCAGCTTGCTTTGAAGTTGGGTATGCTTTAATATTGATTAAGCAAAGGTCTCTCATTTCTTACCGGAGTGCAATAAAAAAAGATGTGGTTCTTTCTAAACGATTCGGTCTTTTAACTGATAAGAGCACGTAGGAGATCCTTTATATGTTTGCCTTGTGGATCGCATCGCTTCCATCCCTCCTGTCCAAACAGATGGATAACACTGTCTATGAGCTGTGGGCTCATATGGGTGGACTCTCCACTGAGTTTCCATCTAGACCAGAGGTAAATAATACCTTCTGTGCAATGCAATACAAATGAGAATTGGGATGTGGACTGTGGACACGCTCGTTGACTGTGACAACTAGAGGCAAAAACTGGCTACAGACAGCAAAAACTCTGTTCATTCTGCAATTGGGCCAATGTAATTGAATGAGAAAGGAAGGCAATTAATGAAACTTCAGCAAAGGCAGGACGCTTAAGGACATTGTGAAAGATGAGTGCCATGTTTAGCTAATTGCCCTGCTTTGGTCATTTTTAAATACAGGAAGGTTGGAGATCAAAACCTACTCAGACAAAAGGGTATTTATGTCCAGCTTGAGAGGTGTGAATGAAATGTCTTCTCTATGAAGTGTTTAAATAAGAATATTTTATTTTTTTCATATAATGTTGCCCCTTGCATTACATTAAAGCAATTGGACCATTATTAGCAGCAGGATCATAAAGACTATATAACAACAATAACAATAAAAGACTTAATGTCTAAGACATTCCTTAAACAGAAGAAGTAAAAACGTGCTTTCAGATAGCTTTCACATAAACCGAATTTTAGAAGTTTTCCATGATTGCTCCTGTTTTTCAATGAGACCTGTTTTTAAGTGTTTATTTTTAAGTTTAGAAAAGTATTGTTTTCTGAGCACTTGAGTGTATGTTTATTTCATAAAATCAACAATAATTGTATGTAGTTTTTTATTAGTTTTATTTAACTAATAAAATTAAACTAATTTTATTAGTTTTTATGTGTGACATCACATAAAAAGTTATTAAGGAGAATTAAGAAAATTAAATTTCTAATGCTTTTTGTACTTTTAATGCTTTTTGTACTTCTTAGCTTCTAAGCCTGTTGACAGCATGTTATATTCATTTTCTACATTTTGTATTTATTATACATCTGCTGGATGTAAGGAAGAAATGTGTCATATTAAGGCATATTAAATGTGTCATGAGTGTAGTTGTGTCAAATGTGTCAAGCTTAGCAACAGTGGTGCATATTTTGTGTTATTGATTTAAAGAGACAGGCCAATGTAATACATTATCTGTGTACAGTACACCATACTGGTACTGTGATTTTAAGGGATTGTTTTCATCTGATAACTGAATGCAGTTCACAACTGTTTGTTTGAAAAAATGCCAAAATGAAATGAAAAAATTCAAAAGAAAAAACAGATCATATTGTACAGTACAGTTCTAGGCTATATGATAAAATATTACAATTCAGATTTTTGTGTACGTTTTTTAAAATAGTTTTGTTGGTCTTGTATCACACACTGCCAGAATATGGATTATTTTATGGAAATTATTTTTTTCCTTTTTTGTGTTTCATTCAATTTGCCTTCCCTAATTTGTCCCTTCAGGATTTGGCTCTTACTCTGTGTCTCAAATGTGGGAATCATTAACTACAATTGGAAAAACACCTATGATTATCCTAATGTACTCGATATTCTACATACATGATAATGGATTTCTCTTTCCAGCTCAATAGTGTGTAAAGAATTAGAGGCTGTGAATAATTGTTCAGAGACATCGTGTGGTCAACAGGGTGATAAACAGATGTCCCACATAACACAGACACAACAGCAGAAACACACACACCTTATCTTATCTCATTTCCTCTTGAAAACACATAAAAGAGAGGGTACATTTAGCCCCCATTCTGTAATCAAGGTTGATCCTCAGTACTGAGTATGTATAAAGAGTTACCCGACCACTGAGCGGCTGACCCATCAGGATGCCAGCGGCCAGTGATCAGAGGGCGGGAGATGCCAGGGTGCATGCCGCAGCGCTGCTTCTCTGCGGGGTTGTGGGGCTCATTAGTCATGCGGCAGTCGCTTCTCACCAAACACAATTAAGACTATTTGCTCTCCTGCAGCAGATGCCGATGAGACAGGCAGAGAAGATGATTGGTCGAGTGCCCCACGCCTCTCCAAGAGGTCCAATGTGATGGAAGCAAAAATTGAATTTTGATAATGGTGTACATCCATTTGAGGGCTTTGGCATGGAAGGCGAACGGGCAGGAAGTAAAACAGAGGAGGTGTGGGGGGGTGACCTTCCCTTGGTGAACATTAAAGGGTCTTGTTTAATCTGATTTATGCACATTCCATGAAAAAGAATGGGTAGGAGTTCGAACTGCACACGCTGGTAAACATCTGGAAAGGTCAAATGAGATTAGGAAACACTGAAAGAAACAACTGAAAGTTATCAGCCCTCTCCTATTCAACAGGTGACACTGGTTTAAATTGGCCCTTACAGTGTTTTACTAAAATGCAGAGCGTGTCATACACAGTGTAGTTTTCTGCAGTGATTTTGTTCTGCTCTAAACCTAATGAGCTTCATACAGAGGCAGCATTTTTGGGTATCATAAATATGCTCCCAAGCGGTAGCCTTTGAAACACAGCTTGTTTACTTACTCCAAAAAAGTTAGCTTCATCTGTAGCTTCCTGTAGCTAAGATAACCGCAAAGGTTGTGGGTTCGATTCCCAGAGAACACACATACTGATAAAATGTATAGCTTGAATGTGCTGTGAGTCACTTTGGATAAAAGCATCTTCCAAATGCATACATTTAATGTAAATGTTAGTAAGGGATGAAAACAAAAACTAAGCCTAAATGTAACAGCTGCAGGCAACACTTAAAAAAAGGCAAGAAGTCAAGCGCTTTAACACAGTGCACTTCGTACGTTATGCTTCCACAGATTAGCAGAAGTGGTGACTCTTTTAGGACTGAATAAGAATGCTGATATGACAAACCCTCCCTTTAATTACTACTGTAGAAGCCTGAGTGTCAGGCCTGATTCTGCTCAAAATGTCAATGTGCCCACTTGGGAGAACAAAAGGGGAAAGAGAGGAAGAAAACTAAATTGAGAACAAATGCAGAAATGTTGACATCAACACTATTTTAAAGCGCTGAGGGACTCTGCTGCTGAACAACAGACAACAACATATATCATAGCATGCTGCTTTTGTTTTTAAGTGAAGGACAGGTTTTTAAGCGTCTCAGTTCATTGTGTGTATGTGTGTGTGTGTGTGTGACAGAGAGAAAGAGAGAGAGAGAGACAACATAAAAGAGAGGGATGTTTGTTTGTGTTTCAAATTAAGCAATAAGATGTTTGCTAACAGTTTTAAGATGCTGATTTAACTTTGCTATGTGGTTGTGGTTTCTAAACATGAAACGCAAGTAAAATACTGCCTCTCTCTGCTTTACTCTTATTGACACAAGTACAATTCTACCACTAAAGTAAAACAGATGAAAGACGGCAAACATTACCTCTAAACCTCCAGCCAGTCATTATGAGATGCTTTTTTCTGTGTCTGAAAATCAGTCTTGTTTGGTGAAGTGGTTATTTTCTCTTGTTCAGCACAAGAGCCCATTTCCACCATTACTCCGGCAAGCAGGCACACCTGTAGCTTACAAGCTGTCGCCATGCCAACGGAGAGAAATACAGAAAATAAGTGAGGGGGGAAAAGGATGACTCTGTTTTCGGGGAAGGGGTGCTTCGGAGGAAGCCCGGTCGTGCTCATGGGAAGGGCAGGAATGATGAAAGGCTGTTGAAAGCCCTTCAGTTACAAGCTCTGTAAAGTGATGTTCGCTTCACAGCGCATTACACGGTCACCTAAACCACTCCTCTGAGATAGTGGGTGTTGAAAAAAGTGCTTCAATAATGCATGCTAAGTGTAAAGTATGGGGTGAGTATTTTGTTGACGCCTTCGCCCAGGTGCCAGGAGCAGCATCTGGTTAACAAGCAAAGAAACAGATGACAACCAGTGATAAAGCAACAACGCTTACAAATTTTTCGTTTGGCGCTAAACTGTGCCAAAACACTTGTCGAGAACCCAACAGACCTTCAAGAGGGATGCTGGGATTGCTGGTGCTTGAGTTGCCAAAGAGCTTTTCAGGTAAGCTGTGCTCTGTGGTTAGTGTGAAAAATCACAAATAAAATGTTTCATAATATCTCAGTTGTTCTCCTAGACAACAATGGGAATAAATAGAGAGCAAACAGAGACTGTTGATAAATTTCCCGCTTCTCAGATGTTACTCCTGAGAAAAGACCTCATAAATCTCAAACGTGTCTCTACTAGAGTTTCACAGAAGATCTCAACACTGTCTCACAGCTGTGCTCAAATTTGCCAAGATGCTAAAATTCAATGTCAGAAACTTCAATACTCAAACATTTCTTATTTTACTCTTTTTTCAAAATGTAATTATCTGGGTTATGTCAAATTAAATTCATAGCTCTATTCTCACAACTGTCATCTGTAACTATTTTTATATTGTACCGCATAATTTAAAGAGAATCAATTAAGAAAAGTACGTACCCTAATATATAAAATTGAAACTAACTGAAAACTCTAAGCAATGCGATTTTTCTCTGGGGATTTATGACCATCTGTGTCACTATACAGTTTAAAATCAAAGACGTCAGCTAAGGAAGTGTATCTGACTGCAGTCTGATGTACATTTGATGATTGCCACTCCAATTTCACTGCTGTCCATCTTAATAACATTGAGATGCACTTAGCACCATGCAAATGTGTCGCAAGCCAACTGACTCACTGTGGAACCCATTGTCCTTCACGTCTCGCCCGCCTGGGACTCAACCATTAATGGCAGAGGAGTGCGCTGAGGAGTCACTGAGCCCAGCAGATCAAATTATGTTTCCCTTACTGGTAGGTTATGGGTGGATGGTGATGAGAGTACCACCTAAAAGTCCAACACCTCCTCAGATTCTGTAGGATGCGCGGCTGGGTAACAGGTAGGCATATTATGTGTACTGACCGATCTTCTGTTCTTTTTGTCTTTTAATTCTAAATTGCACAAAGATGTCTAGATATTGCCAAATATGATGCAAGAGCTGCATGATTTGATTGTGTTTACACTAAACGGCAGTAAAACATTCATTATAAAAGAGATTCAGACTCTGGTTCAAACTCTAATTCTGATTGGATGAGAGTTTGAAGCAGTTATAAAAACTTGATACACCAATGACTGCACTGTATAAATTCAATACTAATCCAAGTTACTATGTTGCTTGGCAACAGTTAGGCTACTGAACTATATTTTTTGGCAAAGTAATTATTTATTCAAATTGTTATAAATTAAAAAGTAACAAATTAATTAACATTGGTGTGTGTTAACAAATTGCTGTTTTGCAACATTTTATATAAGCAACAAGCCACGGGAGGCCATCGTTACAGTGATTGCACCATATGTTTGAACATGATGCAAAAATCAGGCCGTGCTTATAATAAAATCATTGTAGTGAACGTCTAAAATCTTGATTTCCATTAAATCTAGATTCAAGAGTTCCATTATTTCCATTTACCTGATCCAGATATTTCTCTAGAAGAAACATAAAGATGGAAGATGGAAGTTGGAAAAATGAAGTGGCAACTGAAGCATTCTGATAGGTCTGAAGTGTGAATTCAGTTGCCTTTGTCAAAACAACTGGCTGAAGTGTCTAATTTATACATCACTATAATCCCCAAATGAAAAGAACAGTCATTGGTTGGCCTAACAGATCCCGCCCCACACTCATGCCATTGGTTGAGCCACTGATGGTTGAAATGCTCTAACAAACTACAAATGTGCTTCTTACAGTCTTCTCTACATATTAAAATGAGGTATTTTAATACTGGAAAGAAATAAAATCAGCTTTACAGGAGTTGTACAGAAAACACCTCGTCTTTTCTAAATGAAACGGATTACTTCCTTTTCACTGAAGCGTTTTCTCCAGGTCACTGGGCAATCAGCAAAAATCAAGATCATCATTTTTTCACTCTTTTTTATTTTTTTCATTCTATTCATCCTTCACACACACCCACATGTGCGGGACACACACCCACACACACCTGATGTAACCTGGCAGAAAGTGCCAGCAGAGTGAGCCATCAGAGAGAGAGAGAGAGAGAGAGAGAGAGAGAGAGAGAGCACGCTCAGTCTGAACCATCTCCCAGCTGGCTGCATGAGCAGGGCCCGTCTGGCTGGAAGCTACAGATTAATTAACAGCGTGCCATGAGAGCACCCAGTGAGTGTGTGTGGAGGGGGCGAGGTGTGTGACATTCAGCCCGGCCTGCTCAAACACCCGACGAGCTCTGGATCTCACGTCTCTCGGCCTTTGCCATCACCATCATGCCCTCACACTCTCACCCCTTCTGCTCGGTGACCGCAGCCAATCGCAGCCCAATCAGGGCGGATGAGGATGCAGAGCTTCAGAAATGCATAGAGGAGGTGCAGGAACTGCAACTCCTGCAGTAAATGCAGAATGTCAAGGAAAGAATAGTGGAAAGAGGAATAAGGTAAAACAGGAAGTGGGTGTGTCCAGCATGAACTTCCAAACTGTACATTGTCACTCACACACACTCATGTTTAACAAGGGAAGTAGCATGTATTTTTAATCGTATTTGTTTACAATAACAGTACTGACTAAATGACTGACAGTAGTGATTACTGAATTGTTACTTCATAAAAACTGATTTATATACAGAAAGCGTTATAGAAATGTTTTTTTTCTTTTTATAGCTGTTATATACAGATTTAGTCCAGATAAATAAATAAATACACAAATAAATAAATAAATAAATGTGTGCTCCTGTTGCTCAGTTGGTGGAGCATTGTGTTAGCAGCTCAAAGGTCATGGGTTCAATTCCCAGGAAACACACATAAAATGCACAACTTAAATGTAATGTAAGTCGCTTTGGATTAAAGCATCTGCCAACATGCATAAATGTAAATATCCTCAAATATAATCATTCTAAAGTAACCAAACTTTTCTGAGCCATTCTGAAAATTAATTTAAAACAGCTGGTATCAAAGTGATTTTTAAAGATGTATAAAGTCAGGTCCTGTTAAATTTATGCTGTACTTCATTACTTTTTTATTTTTTCATTACAAAATCTGACAAACAGAACATGTCAAAATACTTTTTGAACAGTAAATATGTGGAACATTTTTCACGGCATACTCTTGTATTATGTAAGTATGTAGTATAATAATATATTTAAATAATACAACATTTTACGCCTGACAAATTTATTGTGCAAAATGTTTTGCACAATAAATGTGTTCCACTTTATTTGATATGTTATATAACATAAATTGTCTTGATACTTTGTGTATATACTTGATACAGCATCATATTTGTTTATCATAAACTAGGAAATTAAACTTAAAGTCATTTACTTATTTTTTGACTATATAGACCCAACAATAAGCAACAATAATTAATATGATGGGGGCTAAAATAGAACAATGACAATTTTGTAAATAACATCAGAGGTGTTATGTATTATCTAAATACATAATTAACACGCATTAATAAAAATGAAGAAAATATGGATCTATTAGTAGGATGTACAATACATTACTAAGTGGCGCAGATGAGTTTTACAAACTTTAATCAGTATGTTACTGAGTGGAATTTGCACCAAAATAAAATAAATTTAATTACATGGCCTTTGTGGTTAACAACAAATGATAAGCATTTTCTCTGCTATTTTAAAAGGTCCTGAACCTATTTATTTTGTTATCCTGGTGCTGAGTGATTAAATTATTATGTATTTGCATTTTTTTCCTGCTCTCTATGGCCCTGTCACAGAAGACCTGCAGACCATTGTAGGGTCTCGACCCACCAGTTGAGAAACTCTGGTGAACCAACAAGAACACAAATTAATATTTTTCATACTAATGTGAGAGCAACAATACAACTAACGTGAGTAAATCGCTGTGTCCATGGCAACAAGCAGAAAAATATATTTTTGTTTTGCTTTGAATGGGGTTAACGGGGTTCAAAAAAGAGCTCCGGTGAAATGAAAGAGGAAACATCTAACCCATTTTACATTTGCACATCAACAGAGAGACAAATCGTGCGTTCTCTCACGCTCCTGTAATATACACAATAGAGAGAGCGACAGTTCAGCGGTGAAACCTGAGACACGTGCTGCGAATCATCGGCACAGCACGGTCCCCTCTCCCCCCTATCCAAATCTTTCCTAACACTCATTCTCATTAGAGGGATGGAAAAACTTGGGAAGCAGATCAATGTTTTCATTTTTCAAGTGCTTGTATCCATTAGAAGGGTAAAATTCATCTATCAAGCAAATTCCTTTCTGGTTAGGCCCTGTCGCTTTAACAAGTAGCGAGCTCAATGTGCAAGATGTATTGCTCTCCATTTCGCTAACCTTCATTATGTCTTTCATGTGTCTCTCGCCCCCTCCTGCTATCTCTCCCTCTCTTATGGAGGAGTGAAGGAGCTGATTGGTCAGAGAAACTACCTGCCATGTTCTGTACCATATAGTGCAGGCAGTGAACCTTTCATGTCCTCCACATAAATTCAAACGCCTCGTTTTTTGCACAAATCATTCCGCATGAATTATATATGACGCCCCCTATTACCTCCTCACTTAGGGGAAAATATAATTCTATAATTTGGTGGTTTTTATATGGTATTTAAAGCAATATTGAGTGGGCCTTCCTGTAAAGCTGAAACTAATGGGAAAAGGGGGTTACTGCATTCCAAAAGTGAGTGCTCATAAAGTTATGTTGAAACACACATAAATTATGGTGGCAAAAAAATGTCATCACAGCCATTAGAAAGACGGATCCGTCCTGCTGGCCCTCGACCTCCGTTATCTTAATCCAAAGAAAGCCATCAAGAGGACTGTTCTGTTTCAGTTTTTTTAGAGCTAACGCTACCCAAATAAAGAAAAAGGCTAATAAATGACACTGTAAATGATGGCTTGCCGCGCCACCAAAGTGCGAGGACTGTTTTTTTTTACAATATGTTGTAATTTAACCGAAACAAATGGCAGACATTTAAGATGAACAGAAAAAACAATGGCTTTGGAAATGAGCACAACCTTTCCACCAAAGCAGCTGTAAGATTGAGCAGGATGACGGTTACATGAATAACATCCCATAATAGCCTGCGCTCGCAGTCTCTGCTGTAAGAGGGTGAGCTTCGCTCCTCTGCTTAATGAACATATCTGCCGTGGGACGCTGCAGCTGGACTTAAAAGGTTACGTGGAGCTCACCACGCCGGTCACAAAGCTGCACCCGCAGGAATTTTGAACCCTGTCCAAAAAAGCAAAAAGGAATTGCGGGGGGTTCGGATTGGCTGCATCAGTGACAAAGGGGAATGGGCTGACAGGCTCATTGAGAACTAGGAAAACCTTCGCGTGAACCCCTCTTCCGCCACAGGAGCGCAGGGTTCATGTGTACATCTCTTACTCAAAAGCCCTCACAAGCTCATACTCAGCGGCCTCCATTTTATATGCGACACTTATAAAATATGGATGCCCGACAAGATACTGGTGGACACATGAGAAAGAAGGGGAATAATGAAGTATAAAATATCAGAGCATCGCAAACTGGAAAATCATCACTGAGCAAGACAAAACAAGCCATTCCAAACAAATGAAACCACCTTAAACGCATTCACTTGTAAGCTTGACTTTGGAAGTCAAAATGTACCACATATTTACTAGCAGAGGCTGTACAAGCATAAACTACAAACTACATAACTACAAAAATATAGTTCAGAGTGTACCTGTTTCTGGAGTCAAGGTTTGAAGAGGCCACTGAAGAACTACTGTAGACTGTGTGAAGGGAGGTCCTCATGTTTTTCCAGCAGCAGTGAATAGCGTAGGGAGGAACATACGGGGGGTGTCGTAAGATTTGGACACAGACTACTGACCTGTCCTACCCTATAAATGTGTCTGAGAGCGGGTATGCCATCAGCCAATCAGAACTCTGAGATGTGCAGAGGACGCCCAGGCAGGTCCATGACACAAGCAGAGCAGAAGACAATACGTATGAGAGGATACGTGTGCCGGTCAGAAAACTAAATATGCACGGGCTATTATTTTTTATTACATCAACACAACACAAACAAAATACATTATAGAAATGGGCATTATAGAAATGTTCTTTAATGCTGTTAAACTGAGCTGTTTAACGGCTCAACTACAACAGCTTGAATCAACTACAACGGCTTGATGGCTCATTCTTCTTTCACTGCCCTGTTTATCTGGCACATACCGCTCGACAGTTGACAGAAGACACCGTACACTGTGCGATAGCCACCAGCAAGTCCTATAGCACAACACAACAATAACAGAGCCCTGTTGTGTTGTGCAGTAACTGGTGTCAGATAGAAATGTGATGAAATTTTTCACAAATTGGCAAACACTGTTACCGTGTTAGATAAAAGATTACAAAAACAACAACACCAATAACAGATTTATGGTTGGAAGGGGAGGCAACTTAAAAGCTGCCGATTATTTCCCTGTTTCACACTCAACAGAATTCACACAATCTTTGTTTTCCGCATTGGTCACGCTGCATATTTTACAAAAAAGACATACGCTCGCGTGTGACACAACAGATCTGTCCAACTTTTTGATGCAACTGGAAATGTTACTTATTTATTTGCCAACACAAGAAGTGTTGCCAGCCTGAGCTGGCGAATTTAGCGGTTTGTTTATCATTGACCATCACAGAGGCGCCAGTGTGAAATAAAGTATTTTTAGATGTTGACATAATGGCTCAAAGGAGGAGGAGATGATGAATTTTTCATAGCAGCTCACAGAAAGAGGTCATTTGCCACTCTTTGCTGTGAAAGGGGAAGAGAAAGAATTTCTGGGAGGAATTTCTGGAAAATAAACCGATTCGTTGAGTACAATCACCCAAGTATGCGTGGACGCAAAACCCTACAGAATGCTGACAAACGGATTCACCAACTGTTTTTGAAATAAACACGATGACTGAACATGTAGATTCTCAGACAAAAAGCTTCAAGTTCTCTTGTTTTCTGGTACCCGTTTTCTGACACTATCCCAAAATTCCCGGCACAGCTAACAACCGCCACCATCAATTAAACAGTACACTGGCATGTCAATGTAATGGTTCTCAAAAGAGCATGTAGGAGGAAAGTGGACAAATGTTGTCCGGTACAGAGGTTTGACACGCGGCTTAACATATCGTTGGCCGTTTCCGTGAGAATGGTTTCTCTGTAACGGCATTATGAAACAGTTAGCAATCCATTTTAGCACATAAGAACTATTTACAGCATTGATTGTCTCTAAAGGCTGAATACCTACAAGAGTGCAAGTGTGTGTGTGTGAGAGTGCGTGTGCATAATCCTATTTGAAGTATTCTCCATGTTTTCAATGCGTTGAAGAGTTCAGCATAAATCAGAGTGACAGACTTGAAAGAAAAGGCTTTGCATTAAATAGTCCAGGTCAAGGGGATGGGTCTTAAACACAGACAATTCCTTTCTTCTCTGAAATATTAGCACACTCGAGCTGTTAACAGAAGAGAGAAAGTGCATCTCTTAAAGTGTCAATTAAGCGGCGCAACAACGGTAGCGCGCCAATACGTTCGAGCTGTTCGTTTAAGCTCTACAACATCTTCTGTCCCGCGTGATGTTTTAATTAAGCCTTGCGCAGGTTAGTATAATGTCCCGTCCATTCGCGAGTCGTGAGTCACAAACATTATTTGCCTCTAACTTCATTTCTGTTGATGCAGTACGAAGCACCTATGCCACGCACACAGGCACACACAGAAGAACGGGGGTGTCTTTAGGAGACATGAGGCCGGGCAGCTCTGAGGCTATTGTTTGGAATGTGCACTCATGTCAGAGAGCTTTGTGCTGGTGTTGTGTTGCCGGCAGAAACGGCAGTGTCTCCCTCTTTAAGCATAACTGGGCAGCAATGAGCCTGTTCCAAATGTTACATGGAATTCATGACAGTAGGCTATGCAATACTAGCTCCTAATTGTTCATACACCACATTTAACAAGCTGGTGAACCTGTTCTTACCATGAGGAAGTATGAAAATATACATCATAGCATAATATGCCCATCATTTCACCATACACATCCACCAAAACACAGATTAAAACATGCTCACACACACCGAAATAAATCAACAATGCCTGTTTACCTGTTCTCACTCACTTCTCTCGCAACGATTATTAATCATGTTAGAGTGTTATTGCCTTTGTGCTGAAAATGAAATTACATGAAAAAAATGTTTCTGCAATTAGCCGCTATGCCTCCCATTGACAGGGAATGATTAAAACAAAGACACAGACTAATTGTGCTTTGAATAATGAAATAATATGTATTCTGAGCTTTAAGCCGGTGTGAAAGCAGAAGCAACGAGAAGATCATAAAACATCTGGCCACTCTGGACAGGTTCTGTCAATCAATCTACCCTCCATGAATCCCATTACCATGACAACCCCATGCCAATAACATCTGTACTGGTCTTTATGAGGGAAAGAGGACCACTATGTGTGACAATATTAACATCATTACAGTAACAAATGGCAGCCTCTTGCTTCTTCATTGATATGAGATCAAACACATGCGCACACACACACACACTCCGTGCTACACACTGCGGCCTATGTCATGGGGTCTTTAAAAAAAAAAAAAAAGAAACTGTTTCTGTCATGATATAAACGACACTTCAGATTTTGAAAGTGCTCCTATCAATCACTCCAAATTTAATGTGAAATAATACAATCAGTTTAAGTTTCTTTATTGTTGTCCGTTTGTTCCCCCGTCCCTGCCTCCCAAATGAATGAAGGCCAAGTTCAACGCTATATCAAAAATTTATTACAACTACACCTCAGATTAATCAGAGCTCTCCTGAATCTCGGCATGCACACATGCACAACAATTCTAAATCTTTCCTGGCTTTACAACATTCATCCTTCCTAAAGCATTTGTCTGTCTTCGAAAATATGTATTTTAATGTATCACTTCATTATATAACACCATAACACAACATACAGCAATTCTGTCCAAGAAATATCTAATTTACGAAAGGAACCCCATTGTATATTGAACACGTACAAATAAATTGCATGTATTAAAAAATGTGTAAGTACTTTTTTTACATTAAAAACATCAAACCAACCTTACTGAATTGGTTGGCCTTAGAGAGAGAATTTTATCAACTTAAGGTGAAAGATGTGCTAAAAAATCCTGTCACAAAAATAATTTAAACACATCGTTCAGTAGAAGGCCTGCAACGTTCAAAACGAGTGAGACAAAAAATATTAAGAAATATTTCACATTTTAAAAATAACTGTTTTAAAACGCAGGAGTCCAGCCTTGAAGTGCTTGAATTCACTGGGAGGCAAAGCGTGCTATGTTCACTCACCGACTTTAGTGGGCAAGATATTGTACACTAACATTAAAACAAAGGACCATTTAGGATGGGCCAGAAATCTTTCACCAATCACTATCGTCAGTATCAGCTTTCAGTGCAATTACAGTACATGGTGATACCTCGGTTCCATGCTCCCTTCTGCACTGTTTCCAGTGTATATGTGCGTGCGCGCACACATGGGGCTGTTGCTGCTTTATCTGACACACAACCCTCAGGTATGTGTGTGAGTAAAATGTAACCAATGGCCTTTTTAGTCACTGCTTTTTTATTTTATTACTTTAAATGTTTCACAGTAACAGTGTTTGGGTAGTCTACACTACGACTTTGTGCTTTAAAGAATAATCTCAATTCTGTACACAACAGTGTGACATACTGACTCAGAAACACTCTATCTGTCTAGCTATCATGTATACTCATACAAATACATATTTGTGTCTAAAATATACGGACAAGTTCATGAGAAAACACACACACACATACACACACACAAATAAAAGACTTGGGCCGGACAGTATTTTGTGAAATTATGTGGTAACATTTTTTGCAAGCCTGTTCTGAATTACAAAAACGTTCTTTACTTATACAAATCTTAATAACTGGTTAAAACATCTTCATCAGCGTCATCTAACATACTGAAATAACTTTTCATTGTTTTTTTTTCTAATTAGTCTGCGAGCATTTATTAATAATAATAATTAATAATAAAACTGAAGCAAACAGGATGGAATAGATTGAGCTTCAGTGCACAAATAAATTATTTTTAACCAGGTTAACCTTTACAGACTGTCTGAAAAACAGCGAAAGTGAGTTTTATTGTAGTAGATAGTGTACACGGTTGTCTTCAGGTAAAGCAGCGAGAGAGCGAGGAGCTCCGTGTGCTGCACAAACTTCACGTGCAGCTCTAATCTGAGCAGCACCGCTGGGACAACGGTAACGATAACAGTGTAACTATTCCAGTAATATTATAATTAATCTAACTGTAATCATTGTTGTTGCTCGAAAAAGTCCCTCAAATAAGAGTTTAGTTCATCATTTATATTTTATTACATTTTATTACAAGTTTATTTTCAAAACGTGTTTTTTAAATAAACAGTATCACAGGTTTTTGGTTGTTATACATGTTTGTTATGTTTCACTACTGTAAATACGTAGCGATATTTACCTACGAGCTTGTATTGTTATAACGCATGATTTTAAAGGCTATACGTGCATCCACAAAATATTTAACTTAGAAAAAGGTATATTCAAAACGACCAAGTTAATAAAACGCCGGTGTTTATACAAGACAGTTTTACAGTTTGACCATATTTACAACCCGTACAGCAATACGTTTTTTTTTTACTATAACTCGCATTACCTGCGCTACACTATACAAATGGTGAATTATTTACTTCTGTTACAAACTCGCATCGGTAGATTTTCATTTAGAAGTAATAATGCATTGATTAAAACCGTAAAACTAATAAATAACGAAACATTACACTTTGTCGCGTATTATATTCAGCATGAACAGTCTAATGTTTTATTCTGTTATATGGTTAAAAGCAGTAAGTGCAAATGAAGCGCTCACGCATACTGAGGTCATCAGACACTTACCTGCGGTTGATGTGTTTGAGCATCACACGGACAAAACTTCACCAAACGACGGCTAACTTCTTCAGAGAATGACACGACGGAGAAATGTTTATAAGCAAAGAGCCGAAGACGAAACAAGTCGCCCTCGCTCGCTTTACGCAGCAACTCCTTTTCAAACGATAGTCCGGTGAGCACTTGCAGATGTATGTTTCTATCCCCTCTCTGGATGCGCACAACAAACGGAGGATCGCAGGGGGTGATCGATGTGCCGAGCGCTGTTGTGTGTATCTGCCGAATATCAGCCGCGATCGTCGGATACGCGGAGATATCGAGTTACGCGATCAGTCGCGGTTTCCTCACGGAGCTTCAACAAAGCCGAGAGCGCAGACATGCACGTCTACCTGCGAGCGCGATGAGAGCACACATGAGCGGACAGGTCCGGATCGGATCATACGCGCATAGTGTGTTTCCTCAGCTCTGGTTTGGCGGTGGATGAGTCGGGCTTGCGGTCCCCCCCGCCGCGTCCAATCAGTGCTCTATGTGTCTGTATCCAGCACTGGATCGGTGATAAATGAAGGGTCATCCATGACTAACGCCAAGCCCTGATATATGACTTTCACAAGCATCTCGTCATCATAATGTCTCTGCCTGAGTCTGACTGCAACCATTTAATGGGTTCGGGCTACCCTTTGCGTTTTCATTTGGGGATGCGAAGTTCAATCTCATCGAGGCGCAGCACAGCGCTTTAAACTGTTGTTTTGTATAAGCTGCGTTAACTTCAAACTGTCCGCAACAAAAACAAGTACAGCGGCAGAGAACACCACCGATTAGTTTAATGTCCTGTTTAAAATTTTAACACACCACTAAGCGCCATAAAACTATCAGGTCATTATAATTCACCAGTCTTCTCTCTTCAAATATAAAGGTTCATTCTGCTACACTATGTGCGATATTAACAATATTTCTAAAAGGGTCTCTGAACTGCTGGACGCTTTTAAAAATGTTAAAAGTATTTAAAAAAATAAAATGATTAAAAATAAAGGTTCTTTATTAGGTTCTATGGTTCCATAAAGGATCTTAAACATACACAGAACCTTTCTGTTGCACAAAAGGTTATTCAAAAAGGTTCTACATACAAAAAAAGATAAGAAAAAATAGGTTCTTTTGAGAAGGTTCTGTGGAGGAAGCAAAATGGTTATTTTATGGTTCTTCTAATGGTTCTTCTGCATACAACCCTTTTAGCACCTTTATTTTTAAGAGTGTATAAAAGCTTCATTCACTGTAGCATACAACAGTGCAGACGGAAAACATCAAAGAGGAAGCATGTGTGGAGAGACTAATTGTTTTGATGTGAAAGCCAGCATACACACACAGAGTGTGAGGACAAGGAAAAAATCTTGTGGATGAATACAATAGCACATGACCAGTGTTGTAAGTTTAAATCTTCAATGGCACTGAAGCAGACCTCTGATAACATCTCACCACATCCACCTGCTCCCACCACATACATTGTTAAAGTTCAAATATATCTACAAAGTCCTGTGAAGCCAGGTAACCGCAGAAGACTGAGTGAAAGGAGCAGCAAATGCAATTTAGCAAGTTTTTGTATCTGACCCGGCTTAACCCAGAGTTGTTTGCTTTTGGGTTGCAAACACCTGAAGAGATCTTCAGCACCCCTCTTCGTGCGGCCAGGAGAGCACTCAATACCCTCCCCAGAACTAACGCAAAGTCACTGCATTCTTGTTTCTATGGCATGCTTCTATTTTTGATTTGTGGAAAGTTATTTCTTTTGTTTACAGTTTCACATATTTTGATTAAGGTTCAGAGTGCATTCACACTGTCAGCAGACGACTGCAGTCGTGTCTGCTCTGAACGACAATTTAAGATGCACCTTAGTTTATTTAAAAAGCTAGCGTCGCCCACCTACATCGAAGTGTCATAGTGTGAAACTTCTCCTCAAGTTTCATTCAGGATTAATTTCAGAGTTACTGTGTGTATGTGTAAAATATTAATTCCGCTGACACCCGGCAGAACAAAAGTGCGATATGTCGTCCGAACTCGGGCATTTGGACCCTTCTGCCTTTACACAGTGGGGCAGTTGACTATATCGCTCTCCTCTGCAGAAATCAAATCAAGACAGCCACATTTTGACAGAGGATTTCATTTGAAGTTCTAGTGTTTTACATGATGGAATTGTTCTAGGAGTTCATCGTATTGTAAGCGATCTGTTTTGTATAATGCATTTTAACCTGGTCATAACAGCTGCGCTGAATAGTCCATCAAATAAACCAACAAACAACTTATAATTTTAATGGTATCTAGCAACCTGAGTACAGCGATGACCCACAACAGCTTTCCCGCAGCTTATATGACCTTCCCAATGGCTTGTGATTACTGGATAAGGGTTGTTTAGAAATCGTTTTATATAGATAGCTGTGCCGCTCTCTATTTGTATGTCAGGTACCAATATTTTAAAATAATATATTTAAATGGTTGTAATTATTAGTTTACAAATGTCTCTGATAAGACTCAACAGACTGATATTATCAGAATGTCTTGCGGGCAAGTTTTACTCTACACAAGCACTCACAAAGAACAATCTCGAGCCAACATTTTAGTGCATGGCAAAACAAGAAAATACAGAAATGCAATTGACTTTTAAAGATTTAAAGTTAGATCCCTGTATCCTGATATATATTTTGGTCAACTCTCCAAACTCCTAACATAAACACAAAGCGCTCTAAAAACCTCTTCTTTTAACAATTTATGCTATACAGTACAACCTTCTTTAATGTTTAAATCTATTCATAAAAAGCAGCCCATTCAGTTATCATAAACAATTCTCTTCGACTGTTCCATTGGAAAACCATTATCGCCGGTATTGTTGGCCAAATTCAACATCACAGATCTTAATTAAGTTCAGACTTTCCACTTTCAATAACGAGCAAGTTTATTTTGCTCTTCAGACCAGACTATCCATTTATCAAAATCAGTCCTCATGAAGCCTCTTCTCTAAACACAAAAGGAACCAAATTTTCAATGATGTGAAATGTTAACAGGGTAATCAAAACAAAAGTGTCGAAGTGCTGTTCAGGGGGATGTAGTGCAGGGGGGGTCCGGCGATAAAACAGATATATAAATAAGTGGAAGGAAGATAAAGGGACCCCCGGTGTTCTAGATGAGCTCCAACCAAACAGAAATCATTCATACCATCTGTGAGATAAACCCAAAATTAACATCATCAAAGTGTCTCTTCTCCCCCTGCTTTCACCCTTCATCATTCTCTCTCTCTCTTCTTCTCTTTCTCCCACTGCAGGACACAAACACCCCCTCACTCACAAACAGCTCTATTTTTCACCCATCTAAACCACAGATGCACAAACACACACACACACCTGCGGGGGTCCAGACTGACGACACACGTTTCAGGATGCAGATCCATTCACCTGCTGCACTAAAAAAGGAAAACACAGCTCGAAAACACACACACAAAAGAAGGATGTATCTTCAATAAGACCGCGCAACCCTTCCTAGCTCCTCTGCACTGACTGAATGTGTGTTTAAGTGTGTCTGTGTGAGAAACATGGCTGCTGCTTGGTCAGTGCCTCTGGGGCTGCCCTGAGTGGGCAGCACGTGCTGCCAGTGACAGACCCTGACATCGCTTCATGCTTCACTACATAGAGCCGTCCACAACCTGTCCCTAGGTGTCCACAAATGCAAAACTTTCCTCTTGTCCTGCACGCTGACAGACACTCAGCTGGCAAGCACAACTCACTGCACCAGAACAGGAGATTAGACGCAGATATCCACACAGAGGCGCTCAGCTCTGCATGTGATGTTTGCCGGCTATAGCAGTGCCGGTCTACCTGCTGCACAACCGGCCTGCGATACCTGGTGTAAACAGTGCGCAATACATATTAATGCATATCTGCATCATGTGTCCCTTTACAAATGTGTCTTTCCCACAATCCCTCACCTAATTACCGTCTGGAGCTCTCCTGCCAGTGTGGGAGTGTCTCCGTTTGGCATGTGTATGCTAGGACGGATCACTTATGGCACTACACTGTTAAGCAGTGAAAAACCGCACACCCCCACCTTCACAGGCGCATCCCTCACACGGCCACTGAGGTGTTAGGACGAGTCAATGTCATCTCTTACTTTCTCTCTCTCACCAGGCTCTGAGGTCCTCCTCATCTCCAGCCAACTAGGGCACAGAACTGGAAACCTCCAGATGTGTCACATGACCATCGGGTTCTGCAGATGCACATCACTGTTTTTTTGCACTGCGGGGGGTTGTGTGTGTTCATGTGCCAGACGAGCTTACAGAGAGCTGTGTGCATAATACAGAGCAAATAATACACGGTGGGTAAAAGAGTAAAAACAAACCATGCTATAAGAAATTAAATAAAAGATGTGTACATATATGTTATGATATAACAGTTAGTTGTGATCCTCCAATCTGATTGGACAAACGGTGTTCCAAGAATGACAATATTTAGTATAACAGCACTGGGACTCTCAATGATTTTAATCACTCCTCGTGTTTGTTGTGTTCTAGGCAGGCTGGTTTAGTTTGTGTAATGCCCTGCAACATAAATTGTTGAATATAGACAAAATTACCAGCAAAATTGTATCTGAAACATAAGTTACTGGAAATTAACATCTTAATCATAGACCCATTATAAAACAACAATATCACCCTCACAATAGTGCTGTTGTACTAAACATTTGTACCAAACACAAGCACTTGCTTATGTGATACTTTTTAAGTGTGCGCAGCAGACAGAGGGTGTGTTAAAGCTCCCATGCAGACAGATGGATAAAAACAGTTTGTGTGCATTTATAACAACCACATTAACATTATTTTCCCACTCAGAATTGTAATAAAACTACTGGTAACAGAAAATGTTAACATCTGCAGGCATCTGCAAAACATACGGTAATAATTACAAAAGGGGAAAGGTTGCTGCTTCAGCTACAGAGAAGTAAGAGTTTAGCTACTTATTTTCTTCCCTAACTTTAGACAGACAAGCTCTGTGGATCCACAATAAACTTTTGTTTTTTTATATATTTCTTAATCAACACTCTTACATACAGTCATGGGCCCTGTGTTAAAAGCTTAGTGTCATCTTAATTCAATAACCAAGCTTTTCAAATAAATGTTTGTGGTAAAAAAAATGAAGCAATTCGTGACTAAGTCTATCCTTTCAATACAGGCATCATCACTGTGCACTTTTGCCGTTTCTTCACGTATCATTATTGAACCACGATGAATTTGCTTCCTTTATTCTCTAACCAACTCCATCAACTTGACAAAATCACACCATATTTCATGGCTGACCTCATCTGCAGATATACACCTAAAGCTGACCATCAGCAGCGGATTAATTTAAGCCGTTCCAGCTTTACACGACACATGTTGCAGACATCACAGGATGAAATGCAACAATTTTTACTTTCATTTTTAACTTATAGATTAATGTCAAGATATTGAAACTCTTGGTCAATGATTCCAGCCTCCGCCTCTGATCTCGAAAAAGCTTTCACTACCTTCTGTATCTCTTTTTTTGCCCCTGGTGGCTTATTCTTAATTTTGTTGCTTCGAAACGTGATTGGATCTTCAGTTTGATTGTTTTTCCCCTGTATTTGGAGGTCTCGCTCTATTTCAAGAACTCGCCACGCACTTTGTTCTTCATTAACCTGCGCAATCAATACAGCGCCTTACATACAGCGTCGATCCATATGTAGTCTAATAAAGAATACCGTCATGTTTGGGTGAGTCTTTTCTCTCTGAGATCCGTAGTGACACTTTATGACTGAAGGAACTGGTTCAGCCAGGAAACATGGGGTTTGGCTACTTACAGATATCTGTTGCATTCCTTTCAGATTCATCATGAATTCACAGGAAGGTTAGACACACGGAATTACTCACAGATACACACACCAGATCGGGCTAGAGAAGTTGTGACAACACAAACACGATAAAAGATAACCGTACAAGACTTTCGAACACACACAAACACACACGTCGCACACACACTCACACAGTTTACAAGAAGTTATATCGGGGTGATTCCAACTGAGGGTAGGTCTATTATGGGGCAGGAGGAAATGAGAAAGTGCCAGCGAAGTGAGTGATGCGCGTGTGAGATCTTGTGCTTGTGTGTGTGTGAGTGTGTGTGTTTATCAGACCCCAGTCTAAACACAGGAAGTAGAAGCAGAAAGCATCTGTTGCCATCATAAACTCTCATTACATCTCTGTCTGAAATCTAAAGAAACTGCTTCATAGACTGCGCCAGCGCTGTTTGTGTTTAAGCAGACACAATAAACCACTTTCCATTTACAGTAGTGATGCCATTGAGATTAGAGGCTAAGTACTTGTCCTGTTTATGAATCTGTGGGAAAATTGGATACAGTGGTGCTTGACCAAAAAACAGTGCAAAAAGCAGTTAAAATGTGTAAAATATCTGCCTAGAACTTTTTATAAAGTTCTAAATTGACTTTATTTCCTCACCCCCATGTTGTTAAAGCAAAGTATTTATTTTAGTTGAACACAAAAGTACACCATTTTGAAGAACTCCAAAGTTACCGTGGTTTAGTTTTTTAAATATATATTTATGTTCCACTGAAGGAATGAAAGACATGAGGGTGAGTACAAATGACAGAATTTTCATTTGAACTATTCCTATAATGTCTGTCTCACACACATAAATTCAGCGTTCATAGCAGAACGAACCCTTTTACATTCAGCTGTTCCAGCGAATGTTCTACAAAGACGTGATGATTAAAACTTCAGCAGCTGACGATAAATGAAGCACACAATGCAAACTCAGCAACTAATCAAACAGTTAATGTGCTCCATTCTATTCATGCTTTTTGGCTGTAAAACTGTTTTAAAACCATTGCAAGTATTTGCAAAAAAGTCATTTAGAATTAATTTGTCATGCTTCATTTAATAGCAAAAGACTGATTATGCCAAAAAAAACTGTTGGACAGGAATAATGTCCTGCTTTCAGGTAGGAAATTATGTACGGTAATATCAGTGTTTACGGACTATTACTTAATTGATAAAAAGCGCTGCAATCTTTTTCCTCTTACAAATAACTGCTATAATTATACCTCTATAGCGGCCGCCGTCAGTCTCCATATATATAGACAATCTCGAGTCCAGACCACCAAGCGGGTCTTTGACTGACACTTTTCAAATGGAATGCACATTTGATTCCTTCAAAAAGAAAGGTATAAAGTTTCTGTTTAATTTTCCCAGTAGAGAGGCTTGCTTTTTAAAAGAGGAATTTAGTAAGGAAAATTGAGGGAGGGGGATGGCGGAGCCAAAAAAAGAAAACAGGGATGGCGTTATTACAACGCACTTACGCCGCGCCATCGCTTTAATTTTGGAGCGCAAACAACAGTTCGGCAAAATAAAACAGGGCTGTGGAAAAAACGGCCCCATTAAAGTGTGCTGGCACAGAGTGTAAAAGGAAAACATTGTAATGGTTCAATTCATACGGTGCCATGCAGCAATACAAGCCTGGAAGCATTTGGCTTGAGGAGAGAGTAATCACTAACAGGTATGCGTTGATGTCATCTCACAGAAGGGCTGTTGCGGGCTTACAAAGGAGTAATTTGAAGCTTACACTGTTGCTGTGGGACGACGCTTCTGGTTTAGTCTCGTAGGTAAAGGCCTACATGGGTGCTACATGTATCATTTTACTAAAAGCACAGTGTTTATCAGAGTAAATCTGACTGTCCTGGGACTTTTCCCTGTGCTTGTAGAAACCCAGCGAGGTTCTTGGTGAAGGAGCTCCAGATGACCTTTAATGCTACATGTCAGGGAATGAAGGATGCAGTCTGCCACCTGCTCACGTGATATGTCTCGTTATGTTAATGCTGGGCCCTTCTCAGTCTCCTGTGACGGAGCTGACTTCTGACCTAGTTTTTCTTCGATTTTCTTATGCCGAGAAGAACCCTTATATGTTTATTGGGCCTACTTCTGTCTAGCTGACGATGAATATTACCTGCTAAAGGCCTATTATTAGGTTGTTCATTCTTTTGAAAGTGGTTCCAATAGGGAAAACTTGCTCATCTGGTTTCAAACAGCGCTAATGTAATGTGACTGGATATATAAGGGTCAATCCTGTTATGCTGTACCTTTTGAACTATGTGCATTAAAAAAATACTTTGTTTCATAGTTTAAGAAAGCATTTCCAGACATAAGTTCTGGTAAAGCTCAAACTTAAACGTTATTATTAATAACTTGAATATTTTAACTTGATTAATATACAAATTACATTCAGAGAAAAAAAAATCGAAACAATATTTCCATGAAAACGTTATGTTCTAAAATGTTAATAGAAACAATAATAAGATAATATTTAAAATTAAATGTGCGCTTAATTGTGAAAATAAAAGGAGATAAAGGAAAACTTTAAAGTCTATAATAATTTTTTTATTTTTATTATTGTATATTATTTTATAATAAATTATAATATTTTATACATATATTTTATAATATATTTATCATATATTAAATATGATAAGGACATGAAATTTTAATAATTTTTCTTGTACTTTTTCACCACCAGCAAATCAACACAAGAACTAAAAAAACAACAAAATCAATTCATTATATTAATATTAATTATCATTGACTCCAATTTGTGCAAACACTAAAATAATAAACCTACTGTAACCCTAACCCAGCAATGGTAAACATGACATGTATATGCCACAAAGACTAAAAAACCCAGTATGTCAAACTTCACGCTAATGTATTAAAAACAACATCTGCCTATGTAGCTGTTTCAGGAATTATTGACTGAGTTCAGCTCCCTCCCTGTGGACATTTGGGCCTCTTATAGATTCACTGTATATGAATGAGGGTTTGTTTCTTTTTACCCGTTAATAAAAATAAACTACAGGCGATCTTATCTGAAATGTGCACTCTTTGTGGCAGCTTGGCTTACATCTCGTCACCTCAGTAATGCGACTTGCTCCCTGCGTCCATGCATGTGGTTTTCATAACTCAACACCTTCAGAAAACAGCCCTTGTGATCAGTTGTGAAGCATCTGACAGCCAAAAAAGTCACTTTGTGTCTTACATGAGAAAATGATTAGTATTTACTGCCTTGAGGGTGTAATTGACTACTGAAGTGTGTGTAGTAAGAGCAGGAGGGACGCGTCAACTCCATGGTCAGCGGTGTCGGTCACAGTAGGGGCCGGTTATTGTGATTAGCATGTGGATTTATCTGATTCAGGCCTGTTGGAAGACGTCCGCACAGGTGAGGTGAACTCCTTGCTGTCGCTATGGGACAGAATGGCCCTGCCTTTAATAAAACAGGCCCTTTTTCTTTCTTCCTACGTTTTGATGTGAAAAATGGAGATGGGTTCTCGAATGAAATGGATGCTTTGTTGGCGGCTGGTCCTGAGAGTTTTGGCTGTAAAGGTCACCTTTCAAACGTTCCGTCCCCATTTACATTCCCCTGTCAGAGTCAATCACGATATTCCAGATTGGAACTACAACTACGATTAAACTGAAAAAGAGCAAGATAGATAGATAGATAGATAGATATACTGTAATTTATGTAATTGTCATTGGACTGCTCGTCTTCATTGTTAACTTCCACCTGTCAAGACACTGTTTTGACTGAACGGGCGCATATTAATAAAGTCTCATTCACGAGATTTCAATTGCTTTTATCAGTCATCAACAGAACACAAAAAGCTGGCCTTTAAAAGAATAAAGCCTTTGAAATTAGTTTGTTTCTGTTTACAGACTCACTTGTAAGGCTCATATATGCAATTAGACGCTCTGAGTGATGCAAGCTAGTTCACATCTCACACTTTAACAATAAACACACTTATATAGACTTTATCACTTAAAGGCTATAAATTGTCATAACAGAATGTACCAAACAGTATTGAAGTATCAGAGCAACAATAACAATAGCAATAGCACAATGACAGAGGACGAGTCCTGTGTAGTCGAGACATATTTTCTTGTTGATTATGTGTTTTTGTGACTTAAACATTTGTTTAAACTTAAATATTGTTAGAAAGACTAGCGATAATTTTGGAAGCATCAAAAAAATGCTTAAAAATAGCTCTATGGAATACTTGATTCTGATTGGCCACTCGAAACATTAAGCAGCCAAATATTTACATAAAATAAATGCTAAACTGCAATAGTGACAAGTATCCCAGTCAACTGATTTCCTTGTTTTACTGTTATGTACTTTGTCACACAAAAAAAAATTCAAAACCAATAAGCATTCAGAACCTGATAAATGAAAAAAGCATCTTGAACAGCATATATCTATTATTTTTCATGATTATGTTTGAAACAAAATTGTTAAAAAAATAGTTATCCTTTCTTTGCTATATAGTACTCTAACAAACATTTTAAAATCAGTACAAAATCACAATATATTACTAAAAAAAAATATATATACTGATTATATTCCCATTGTAGCTTACCCTTGGTAATATCATGACAGGAACAGCATAATGTTATATGAGAGAGTCCTGGCCTCTCATCTACTGCAACAAATGTAGCCCCATCTGACCACTAGTGTGGCCAAAATTGTGTCTATGAGCAGCTTAACTGCTGACACAAAACAATAAATAAATAAAACCTTCTTCTATTTATCCACTACTAGAAACTACAGTTCAGTTTAAACCATGAAATACAGCTTTGTCTCTAAAGTAAATAATTACTCATTCTAAGTTCTCAGGAATGGGCTCAAGGCTCAAGGGATTTGTGTACCGTCTGCTGAACAATGAGAGGAGATATGCTTTAAAACTGACAGGATTTGAGTGGGAAAGACTAGTTTGGTTCAGGGCCGAGACTGAAGGGTTACAATAGAATTTAAGAGAGGGATCATGTGGCTTTCGATATGAAAATCCATCTCTTATTATGTGATTGCTGTAACCAGGCAATTAGTTGTATGTTTACTATGACACATTTCCAGGTAAATTACCATGATCAGGTCTATATTAGGGCCTATTTTAAGCAGTCACCATACAAAATCAACGAAATACTGAACGCCGCTCATGGCAATACTAATAATAACAATATCGATAGTGCAAGCAACAGAAGCACCGACATAACCAACATGATCTGTTTTATGCTTAGCGGACATCATTTTTCTTCTCCAAATGCATTATGTGGGGAACGAGTGCGGCTGATTGCATTTGAAACATATTATGGGACATCTGTCTAAATCTGAGATGATGTAATTATATAATTGAACATGTGGAGCTCTTTCCTGGAATATGGTTATTGGTAGTTGGCACAGGCCGAGAGTGGCCGACCACAGCCGCTAGACGAGGAGAGAAAGAAGGAGAGAGAGAGAGAATGTTCCAGAATATGATGTCGGCTGCTTAAAAAAAGAACTTGGGAACTCTACAATGCCATCGAGAGCTCTGACAGCCATCTTTTAGACACCATCCTTATGGAGTCATAATCTGCCTCCGCTCTACAAGACTGCCAAGATCTCTGTATATTGAGCTTATATAGCTGAGCCGAAGCATATGCTTGAAGGCCAGCAACACAACCGATAAACACATACATACAATACAGAAATAAACCAGAAGCCTCATAAGTGAGAAAACTACAGCAAAAGACTGCAGAACAATCAGGAACACATTGGATCCCTTGTCGTCTATACACAGAACTGGGTGTATTTTCACATACATTTCCCAGACAGCTTAAATTGGTCTGGTATTTGTTCTGTTTTTCTGACAACATAGTTGACAAAATAAATTAAACAAAATGTAGCTTATGAAAAGATCCATAACTCAAATACATACAGGCACCGTGAGACTGGTTTTCATCAAGCACAGATGTACATGTACAACAGCTATTCTGGTAACAGCATGTGTCAAGCACACACACGGATGCAGTTCTTCGTGGGGCGCAACATAGAAGCAGGTGCTGTAAAAGTTAGCGCTAAGCCTGCTCAGTCCATTCATCAGACATGTTATTCATGAGCTTGTCTGCACTCCACACGCTAAAGAGAAGAAACATGTCAGGCATCTGCCAAACACAGCGTTCACACGCGCTTCTGTATTGCAGTCCTTCTGTGATATTGCCCTATCAGTATTCAGCCATCTTATTACAGCTGTTTCAGCACACAGCCACGCGAAAATGGCAATGGTCGTATTTTACAGGTAGATGTATTGATTGCAGAGAAATCGGTTTAACAGTTACAGAGTTAATATAACACGTCGTTTAACATAAAAGGAACGACTTTTTGTGTATACATGCATTTTTTATGATCTTTTTATATTCTCTGGCATTGATAGAAGGGCAAGTCAGAAAATGAGAAAATAAAAAATTCCAAGAAACCCCCGCAGCTAATGTGTGAATATATAAGATGAATAAAAAATGACCAGAGACACTGATGAGTGGCTGTTCATTCATCATGATTCTCCATTAGCTACCTTTGAGGACAAAGAAAGAGTCACATGGACATGGGGGAAACTTCACGCGCATCATGATGTTGATTCACACAGTTCAACATTCTTGATGTGAGGCTCGTTGTCAAATTCGTGAAAATGTGTACTTAGATACGCCAACGGTAACCGTGGCAGTGTCAGTTGACCCAGTGGCTTTCATTCTGTGTAAATGAAACGCTGCATCAGAGGGATGTTAAACTTTGTTGACGTTTGTGAATGTGCTCTGTAATAATTACATTTGAACATTACACATTAGCATGATGCATGTACTATATAAACGCATGTCCCCTTTAGATATTGAGTTTAAAATGCAAAATGGTGGTTGGTTGGTTTCTTAAAAATTTTAAGTGAAATAAAATGTGTTCAGCTTTTTCCTTGGCTGTTAAACGTATCTGAAAGCTCTGTTTGCAAGCACACTCTTACATATTTTTGTGCTGTAGATGTGCCCTCTGTACATTTTTTGCAGCATGGCAGTTATCGGTAGATGTAATATGTTCTGCATGTTTTTCCTCAATAAACATGTTGTTAAATAATTAATAGAAAATTCTGAACCTCTGTGGATCGATCCAGAATCGCTTGAGAAGAATCAAAATGCAAGAGTCAATTGATTTTTTTACCCTTAAAGCAAACTCATGAGACTTCAATCTCTGCCTAAATTTAAGCAGTGCTCACACACACAGCTAAAAGTTACTGATCCATCGAGCATTCAAAATTACATGTTAAATCAAGTTCACTAACATAACCTCACATCTAAGCAAGAGCACAGAGGAATTATGGATCCAAAGTTTGGATAAAATTAATGGAAAGGAAGATACAACATAAAAGTGCAAAGAGATAATCTGGGTTCAGGGAATGAGGGAGAAAGGCATATTTTTCCTTGCAAGGCGAGAAGATAAAGAGGGGGTGACAGACAATGGCATAGCTGATCAGAAACATTAGGCACGGACTAGGCCTGGGCAACCCGGCAGGTGGTCCAAGTCCGGAGCTCTTCGAAGGCTCTTCTTAATCCCCTTTCAGCAGAGCGTCTCTTCCTGCCCCTGACCCCACGCTGCGATGAAGTTATCACCCAATGCAGCCCCGCTCTCTGGCTTCATCAAAAAACACTACGGCTTTTATCGAACGCCCATTTATCTGCATGAAAGCCATGCAATTTGCCCAATAATATCTCCACTACATACAGCAAAAAAGAATGAAAAACTCTGACCCATTCAATCAAAGGGAAAATATCATTCAAAACTCTTTCTTTTTTGAGCCTGAAGGAAGATTTTCCTAACAATATGTGGTATTGCTACGAATTCGGGCATGACGAGAAGAGTCCACGGAGGTCAATAGCTTAGGAAAATATGCCATTTAAACCTCAGACTGACAAAAATAATACAGAAAATAATAGAATATAGATTGTATTGTTTTAAACATAGGACAAACAGTTACAATGAGCTACTGGTGCAGGCAAGAATCCTGGAAACTGGGACAAACAAGTGAAGGAAATGACGACAAGAGCCAAAATGGCGGCGGCAATGACGAGCAGGATTGTAGACTGTATTCTAGTTGTCCTACTTCACCGAGATGCAGTGACTGATGCTGATAAACTTATGAAGGCAGCTGAAGTGCCAGAGATTTCAAAGCCAGAGATGGGAGAGTCATTGTGTGCTCACCCGCAGAGATATATGTGGAGCAACACAAAAAGTTTTTTCTTTTTTTTGGGTGGAGTAGTTTTTTTATAACCCTTTCCCCTTTCCTCCCATGCTTTGGCGTGGTGTGAACAAAGACAGGGTGGATTTTAATATCATAGGAGTGCTGTGCCTTTGTGATTCCATAGATGAAATACTAGCCAATCGCGTCCTCATTGGTTCATCTAGGCAGCGCCTGTCGCTGATTGGGCAATGCCGATAAGCCTCGGAGGAATGGGGCTCAGAGAAAGTGTGTCTTGTACACATTGACACACAAACACAATATGCATCCACAAAGACGCTTGCCAGTTTTAGTCTTCACATTACAAAGTGAAATCAAGTAGCGATTTTAATTGTTAATGGCCAAACGACTGCTGTGTCACAAACGGTTTGTGTTATGAACAGAATTAATAATATAAAAGCGTATGACACACATTTAGTGTATTTTTGTCTCTTATTCAGGAAAAAAACCTTGAAACCTTGAAGTCTTATTCTTGAACTTGAACTATTCTCAAGGTTAATCTTTGAAACGTTGTCTTTATATAGTAAAGGTGGCATGGAAACGGCGTCTTAAACTGCAAATACAACATAAAAAGCTGTTTAATGCTGCACAGTGGTGGCAAAAAATTTTTTTTTACAGAAATTACGATTGAATAAGTGATGTTGTTAAATTAATATTTAAAAATGGATCATACATACATAGATCTATGCATATTACACCTTATATAATAAATGCTTTGTCTTTGTTTTTGGTTGCTCTGATGCTGTATTTTATTTCCGCAGAACCAAAGCAGCATCAGAGCCGCCTCTGAACCACAGGGGCTGAGGTGGGTTAAAGGTGACATGTTTTTGAGTACAGTCTTTATGTAGCACTGCATCTTAATACTGCATTTGAAACAGGCAATTAGCCACCTCAGAGCAGCCTCAACTGAGAAGGGTAAAAATGCTCCACCAGCCCTGGTTGAACCTAGGGAGTAACTGAATGTAATTTTAGATTGGGCCATCACTCACCTCACTCACAGGAAGTGACACATAGGGACACCATCTGGTCACTCAGATCTGCCTCAAGCGTAAACGAACTAATCCATGGATGAAGGTCAAGGGCCCACAGTCATCAGTGCATCAAGGCCGAGAAGATCAACAGACCAACCTGCAAAGAAAGAGATAGAAGAGAAAGAGAAGAGACATTTATTGCTTTGAAGACCTTGGAGAGCAAGAAAAGGAGAAAATGGATGTCATGTTTTACACTATGGGTTCACTGGGCATGTTCTTTAGGCACTAAAGGTCTATTCAGTTTATTAGAGAAAGAGCTAACAGAGAGACTCTGGGTGTAATTAATGTAGTTCTAACAAGACAGACTGTGATGGACACTTAAAGTGCAGACTAGCTAGTCCACGTCCCTCTCCTCTTCACCCGAGCCTGGCCAAACTGCACCCAGCTCTCAAACAAACCTGACAAGCTCCTGACACAAACTCTGGACCTTTTGGTGACTAGAAAGGCTGATGAATTAGACAGGAGCAGAGTGAACACTTTGGGAAGGCTTGATTATCATTCACAGGTTCACTTAATCAAGGCCTAATTGAGAGTTATTTGCTGAGTGACACAGTTCTGCATATCCTTTCTCATTTGCAGGAGAAAGTGTGTGTGTATACGACAGAAGGAGAAGTGAATGAGGAGCATTAGTTCCCTATGGAGATTGGGATCTGGACAATAGGAGGCCGGGAGCTAGCATGGGGGGTTTGGACGGACCTCCTGGCGAGCAGTAAAGCACAAACAACTTACTGTTTGAGAAGATAAGAGGGAGAACAACCCATCTCAGCAATCACTATCATCTACTCCAGACCTGCATGACACCATACAACACATACACCATAATACACTACACAGAGAGGCGAAACCTCAGCAGTGTCAGTGCAAACATCCATCCAAGACAACTGCACCCACCTCACCTCAGTCTATAATAAACGTTATAATAGATATTTTGTCTCAAACTTTTGATTAGGTGAACTGCATTCCAAGCCATTGTAAAACATCTATAAATACACACCTGTAATCGTATATTCTACATTATACCTGCATTGAGACGTCATCCAGTTAGAATTGTGAACTATATATAACAAACACATATTTGTAAAGACACAACGAGTATACTGTACAAATTCTATATTCTGGCCCATAACCCTCACCTTACCCCTAAACCTAACCTCCAGAGAAGGCTGCATTTTTACATTTTCAAATAAGCACAACTTAGTAATAAATTAGTAAAATTGTTTAATAATCAATCTCCCTTGTGGGGACCTCTGCTCCTCCCCACAACGTAGATGTGTTTGACTTTTACTATCCTCATGATGGATATGTAGTCCCCACAATGGTACACAAACAAAAGAACACAAACCCCCACACACACACATAATAATTTGCGTATTTTATAAATGTTATAAATTTTAATTCTAAATAAGCATAAATGGTTGTATATATAACTTAAAAACTGAAATACACACCACGTCCTGCAATAGTTTTCATCAACATTACTGCTCAGTGTTCTTCAGTGTGAACATGCATGCATGGCTGCATGTGTGAGAGAGTGTTTACATGCTGCTCTCAGGAGGCCTCGTCTGATTATTCTCTTGGCAGTAATAAACCTTCATATTCTTCACCAAACCCATGTGGGACATGCATGTCCTCAAAGCGAGGGGCCTCTTACACTGCTCGAGCACTGAAGTCTGGCTCAAGACTGCTGCCTGCAATTGCCACCCTAAACATGTAAATCAATCCATAAAAAGAAAAATAGGATTTTCTGAGCAACATGCTAACATGAGAACCTCCAGTGTTACAAACTGATGGAGGCAGTAGAAAACTGACGTACAGACAGACAGACAGGCGAGGCAGACAGACAGACAGACAGTAATGGCTGAGATATTTTTTGCCATCCTCACAAAGCACGGCAATTAATTTACAAGACAGTCCTAAAAGGCGACTTGTGACAGGTATTCCTGCTACAGACAGATTTATCAAGTCCAAGGTCACTGATGCTTTAAGAGTTATAAATTGTATATTGTAATCAGACCTATTAAGTTATTTCGATAACATCAAAATTGGGATAATTATTTAATTTACCTTTACAAAATGCGAAGTCACTTTTTTCCCTAATTTGTACTTGTACTTGAAGCGAGACACATTTTTAATGTCACGATTTATTTTCCTATATAATTTGCTAAAATCACCATTTCACTAGAACATAAAACTGAACCAAGGTCAGAAGGAAGTCATTTATGCTCATTTTACATATTTATTTAACAGCAGAATGTTAGCATTATCCCCTCATAATAAACCACAAATGCCTCGCATTTGGAGCAGATGGAGGTCAAATTTATTTTTCCAATGAATCCGCCCATTGAGGTCCAGAAAGTCTGCAGTACTTGAATGTGTCTCTCAGCTGATTACAGCTATTACTTATCAATGATGGCTTTTGTTTACAGTAAAAATACCGCAGCTACAGTCATGCAAGCATTTTTTGCTGCCAGAGACAAATGGAGCACAGAACCCTTTCACAGACTTCATGAGCGATCTCACGTCATCTCACGCAACGTTAAAGAAACTTCAGAGGGCATAAATAAGTCAAATATCTCGCTGCTTCAGAAGTTGATATAGTTCCTCCTCAACTATGTAGAACTAGTCGAGAACATGAAGCCTTGGATGAGAAACAGAGTGATGGTATGTGATTGATTATTGTGTTGACAGTCTTCTCTCATTCCTGGAATTGTTGGCAGATGAGTCTCCAAGATGAGACACTAATACTTGTCACTGCTTCAGGTGACCTTTGGATTTCAGCTTGCAACGCATCACCTTCATTTCTCTCTTCAGAGTCACATTCAACATTCTCAAACTTAAACTCACAGCAAATGACACAAACGTGAAACATTTCAACTCAAACAATTTCAAAAAGTAACGTTTACTACAAATTCACAAAAACTAAACAACTCAAATGTATTTATACAAATTTTATAAAACACATTAAAGGTATAATCGGTAATTCTCAGGTAGGTAATATTAAAAATATATTTTCCAAACCAAAACTTAGTGACAATTAATCTTTTTAGCACATTCCCATAGCCGCTTTAAAATAACTACACAGTGCTATTTAAGATACTTTTGAGATAGTACGTCCAAAAAAAGACAATAACTCTTGTTTTGACATGCCTCTCTGGAATTTTTGATTATGATCTGTCAATCATTCAGCAGTAAAAAAAAATTCAGAACAGTGAACGTTGTCTTTTGAAATAGTTGAATGTAGTCCCATTACTGTGGCCGCTTTCTTCTCACACACTGAAATAATTTAAACTCAAATTAATACTTCAGGTCTGTTTATTTATCACGTCTGTTGTTTATTTAGTATATAGCCATGTAATCTGGTTAATGTACAGTCAGCTAGTCATTATAGCAAGATAAACTCCTCAGGCTGATACCGGACTTGTTCAGTTTATTTTGCGATAATGACCGGCTGACTCTGTACATTATCGTTTACCAGTTCACTAAACAGAGTTTTTTTGTCTTAATAGTAATGTGTCAGGCCGGGTTTTCGTTTGCATGAATTGGCCGTTGAGTGTTAGTAGCCTACATGTTAACATTAGGTGAACAGAGAGCTTCTAATATTACAGTACACCCACACTAGAACCATTACAGTTCGCGTTTGTTTTCCTTCTCTCTCTCTCTCTCATCCTTCCTTCCTTTCTTTCCTGCTTCCCTTTCCGGAAGTTGAACTTTTAGTTCATTAATAGGACATGAAAACAATTTCAATTACAATTATACTCAATTTTGCGTGTTTACGGCTGGAATTCCAGGAGATGGTGACGGGATATGTTTTATGCATCTGGGTACCGTGAGCGAAACGATTCCAGGACGTTAACCGCGTCTGTCTGAGACGGGACTCACCGGAGGTTAATCATATGAGTTTCAGAGCATTAGAAAGGAGCAGAGAAAAATGTACTGAAATGACAATCTGCTTTTCTCAAGGCAGCTCTGGTGGGAGAAGCGCTGAAGGCTTGAATTTCCTTCAGGCTTCTTCTGTCTGCTTCATGCACCTGGAAGCAATCAGCAGTAACCTTATTACATAGAATAACAAGTACTATTTATACCGCTGATCGCACTTGCTTTATTTCTCTAATGGTTCCGAGATTCGGTTGCAAATTGCTTGTGTCACTTTCTCCCCCAACTCATAAGGAGGTGTTGCTGACCTGTCCAAACAAATAAGAGGTGAGAGACGAAAAAAACAGGAGGAAAAATGATAAAAGCGGGGGCAACTGCTGAGGAGCCCGAAAGAACCTTCCTCGCCGAGCGAGTGGAAAGAAGGTGAGCAGAGACGGCAAAAACTTCAGAATTACATAAAATCAGACTAGCACAAATGAGCTATGGCGGTTTGGCCCAGACGGCTCTATTTTTAAAACCAATTAAAAGGTACATTAACACCACAGGTCATGAGTACCATCTCTGTAGTTAAGGAAATGTTCTTGGCAGTGAGGTCTTATATCATATTAATAGAAATAATTTTATTTGTGTAATTTATTATTTATTTTACAATTAAATTAAAATCGAGCTTTTATTTTTAAAAGAAAGTCAACGCTGAGTATATGCAAGACTTTCAAAGAACGTCTTGTATTTGTCTCAGAACCCAACACAACGGCGTGCAGGTAGCGGTTTGAAAATGGACCATCTTCATTCACAAATAAATGAATGCTGATGCAGCACCATAACTTCCCAATCCCTTTGGGACTGTCTAGTCCACCAAGGCAAATTAGAGCTCACGTTCTCCCCTGAGAGAGCCTGGCCCATTTTACGACAATCACAACTGTAAAACATGAGCTCCGATTTAATTTTCAAAGATTTTAAAGGTTGTTTCATGAAAACGTAACAATTTTCAGGCCTCCGTCGATTGTTGTTGGTCGCTAGTGATACGTTCTCTAAAAAGGGGTCAAAGCGGAGAAAAAAAAAATTTCGATGCCACTTGGTGACGGGACGTCAGACTCTCCACACAAAGAGAGTGAAGTGGAGGACATTTTCTAAAGAGGTTGCAAGAAGGATTATGTTGTGATTTTAATTGAAAGGATTGTGAAATCGGCCCCATTCAGCTCATGGCGTCTCACAGCTGGGGCGCTGGGATGCAGGCCTACTTTAACGGCTGCTGAATACCACCCTCTCTACCCAGAATCCACCTCTGTAGCCTGATGTGGCATGTCAGCGCCTCATTGGCTTGTCTGATTTCAGTTTAAAACCCCCCCCCTGGCAACCCATTTGGTAGCGTGGAGAGAAAAATAGCACCAGCAATCAGTTGGAGGAGCCAACCAATCACATTACTCGCACCAACATGGGCGCTATTACCCCCAATTTTACTATAGAGAGGCACATTTGAACAGACAAAAAGACATGAGGAAAGACATGTGATTAAAATAATATTTTACGAGCACAGTAGCCACATAAAGAGATATGAGTACAGGAAAAAACAGGTAGGCACAGAGAAACAGGATTAAAGGTTGTGCATATAATGCAAACAAAACAAAACTGAGATGACAAAACAAAACTACATTTCCCGACTGAACGTTCAGCAGAATCCAGGAAAAAAAGCACAACAAAATTAAACAGATAGATTCCAAATTTGACAACATGCCAAACAATGAGAACCTTCCCTACCTATTAGGGGAACACAAGAACAAATATGCAGCATGGTGTAGTGTTTACCTGTCACAGTGTACACAGAATACATGAGATGCTGAATATTCTCCTGGTCTCCATCTCTTTCATCTCACTTTACTCCCTTTACGCACTCTTCTCAATTTACTACCTCAGTTTAGCTTCTGCAAAACAATAGTTAAAATGAATACAACAGCAAGGCCAAAATGTCATTATCACTGCTGGGCTAAAGGTTTCATTGTAGTACGGATATTTCTAAATATTGCATTGCTTTATAAAACTTGCATTCAGAGAGAGAGAGAGAGAGAGAGAGAGAGAGAGAGAGAGAGGGAGAGAGAAATGCCTTCGACGGGCCCACAGGCATGAATGTCTTTTCGTTCAGATGGCCAATTATCACAAATGAGGCAACAATTAAATAATTAGCTAAAGCTCTATGTAACAGATTCTAGTCACAATTAAGACAAAGACGAAACTCAAAGCATGTTTAATTAAAAGTCACATGAACCTATCAGCACAACATAATTCACATTCAATTCTAAAGTCACTTCTTTTTTTTACCGTAAAGGAACAAACAAAGAGGCCACAAACAATTTATATTTTTAAAAATACAGTCAATGACCTCAGACATTAATCTTGTGATATTTCTAAACGGAATAGGGTTTAAACTATAAATAGAGCATAATGTAAACTATAACATTATTACACCTGCCAATTGTAATTAAACTGAGCAAACACACCAGCCATGAACATTTACAGGCCATGAAACTGTATGCTGTGTATTTTGTATTGTAAAAAAAACATTTCTGTCACCATGACAACATGATTCCTCTCTTGTATGTATGTAACAAACAATGCAGGTCACTATGCCACAGTATTACACATTAACCTACATCATATTTTCATATTGGTGGTTTAATGTTAGGAATATACCGCACGTCCCCACACGTCTGAAGAAACAAGATCCAGAGGAAAAAGAGCTGTAAACATCCCAGATAAATGTTTCAACTGAGACAGAAGCCGTTAGAAGATGTGCAAGTTGAGACGGATGTTTAGATGTCTTTGATTTGAATCACACTCATCAGTGCGGGTAAGACTTCAGAACCAAATATTATGTTGCGTTTTAGAATAAATGGAAATGTAACAATGTTACCAGCCTACAGTAACTGGCTGGAACGTTTGAAAAACAGGAACAGTTCAACAAAACTATGACAGAATATATTATATATATTATACTATGACAGTATACTGCTGTGGAATGTTAAAGTTTAAAATAATATTTCTTTTTCAAATAATAATTATAATAACATTTTGTTGTGCAAAAGTTCAAAATTAAATCCTTATGAAGTTAGAAGGATTAAATAATAAATAAATAAATACAAACGGACTGTGTATCTTCAAACTGTGCAGGGAATCATCCAAACTGGTGCCACCAGGTAAGTGGAGCTTTACGATGTTAAAACAGCATGTGTGAGTGTGTGTCTGCGTCGACACAGAAACATCTTGCTGCGACACAACAAATCTCCTTGGCTCAAGGATTTCACACCTAGGTGTAAATTGGAGCCTGTTTCGGCCAAGAGTAAACAGATTTTTTCGTGTCGGGACATGAGCACCATGCAAATCTGAATTCCATCTGTGTTAGTACAACGATGGCGCAAACCCCACAGCGAAATGTGCGGGAGATTTGCAACAAGCATGTATTTGAAACATAGAATGTAAACAGCAGATCATATCTACTATAAAGTCTCAGTTCCCCTAGTCTCCGTCCTCTAAAATAAGACAAGAGAAAAGCCCAGTGCGAGAGTGAGAGAGAATGATAGAGAGAGACAAGAGGGGTGGGGTGGAGGGCACATAGACTCCTGCTGTGAAGAGCCAACTGTGCCCTCTAATGGCTGTATATCAGCTGAGCAGAGACGGAAACATAATGCATATTTCAGCAAGCTGACTTCCAAGCTGTTCTTTTAGGCATTTTTTTCTGCTGTTGCCCTGCTTGAGCAGAATATCACATCTTAAGCTATGAGCAGAGTTTTTTTCTCTCTATATATAATTGTTGGTTGTCAGATTACAGATCGGCTGGTCTAAGATCTCACATACTGTAAAAGCCAAGTGAGACTATGACACTATTAACACACTTTGATGATAAACTGCTCAAAATTTATCTTAGAAGGACTTCAGTTATGATTCATAGTGTTGACAAGGCAATCAATTGCGTCATGTTCTCACATTCACACAAAACTAAGCTGGTACTGCACAATCCCAAGCAAGTCCTTTTGCTCATGTTTTGACTTAAAAAAATAGTGTCGTGGCTGTGGTGAAAATCTGATTATATTGATCATATATATTGATATGATTGAAATCATATAGACGAGTTATTTTTTTATTTATTTCAATGTCTCTTTGTCTTTATTTCTTCCTCTTTCTCACACACACACACACACACACACACACACACACACACAGAGCATCAAATGCTGTGCTCCTATTGGTTCTTCTATCAACAGCCGCCATACTGCATGACTGTAATCCAAAATTACAGAAGATTCACCACAAAGGAAATTAATCGTCAGTCTGTGAGCAAATCATACTAAGCAATAAAAACTGCAAGTTTTGCCCTGTGAAGAAATAAATCATTTTTATGATACCCAAAATTTGTCTCCGATGGCAAATTCGCAGACAATATAATATAGTGTATCAAACTTGAACCTGATTTGAGTCACTGCATTAAAAGCACAAACCAAAATTTGTCTTGAAAAATAGTTGCAATGTGAAATAAAGCTGGTGTCACATGTACCAATGAAAATAAATGCAACATGCATGTTGACTTTTAATATGTTTTAAATCATATGTAACTATACAGATTAACCATGACTTGGTGAAAAAACGGCTTTTTTACGGTAGGTGTTAATTGCAAAGGTCATAGCGCTATAAGACATAGGTGTTGAGAATTCAAATAAGACGGCTCAAAATTATGATCAGGGTCTGTATAAAGTTACAAGGCAGTTGACAGAACTGCAACTATATTGTGTGTATAAGGAAAGTATAAGTATAAAGTACATTTTTCATTATGCCATGCAACCATAACTATTTCGTTTTCTGTGTTGTACTGTGATGATGTTGGGAATTTTGCAAATATAAAACCATAATACACAACATTTAAAAATGAAATATGACAATATGCAACAAATAATCTTTGTAGTGAAAGTAAAAATCTCAACCCAACTGGGCCAGCAGAAAAAAAAATCACTATTGCTGAGCCCTTAGTACTCACATGGGCATTAAACAATATCAGCATGAACAGCACAATCAATAATAAATAAATCAATAAAAAATAATAAAGAAGCGAAACCCTTGACCTCTATTAGATGTGTTAATAAAAGTTAGCTACTCTTACCCTTGTGAAATCCCCTTTCGCTTCCATGACAACAGCATCGTCCCGCTGACAGCCGAAACACAATAAACACTACCAAAGATGTCTTTTACAAGCCAAAAACTCTAATACTCTATACTCTAAAATCATAATGACCTCTCCCTTAAAGGACATGTAAGGGTGATCTCTGCTCAGCTGAGAACAGCTGTCGTGTGAGGTGTACTGACGCTGGGCTGGTGGGATTGAGAGGGAAGCATCGGAGGGGTCAGCGCCTTTGTGCACATGTCAAACAGAGGGGGGCATCTCACCAACAACGCCCCACTTGCTGGGCTCTTGTTCAGGTTGCCCCATCAATGATTGCTTGGTTCAGCTAAAGATGTTTATGGAGTGTGGGGCATTAGATTTGGTCTTCACCCCACCTAAGGTGAGAAAACAATGCCACTGTGTCCATACCGTGCACATCGCCGGACTGACATAGGACAGGAGAACCGCAGCGGTCGAGAGTGAGACAGTGGAACTCCAGCAGAAAACAAGAAAAGGATTCCATGCCGGGGGTGGAGAGATGGAAAGTTGGGGGGAAAAATGCGGGCATTCGGGAGGGAGGGAGTGAGGGGGTGTCACAAAGGAGCGGCACAGGGAATGCGCCAGCCTTGAAGACACCTGAGAGACAGCGGCAGAGTGGAACGCCACGGCTGACGTGTCAGAAGCAGCAAATGCGCTCTGACACAGGTCAATGCCTCCCCTGCCCCTCCTCTGCAGGTCAGAACCCCATCACCCTGGCAACCACTCAGACTGTGTATCTATGGCAGCGAGGGAACCGGCTCGCACTGATAGATTTCAGCACTCCTCAAGAACTTCAGCGTTTAAACCTGTATGACCTGAGTGCAAACAGACATGCTCACGTGTTATCCAGCAGATAGTCAGACACACCTGTACACATAATGTACACACCTGTACAACGAGGGCGAATAAATGCACATTCAGATAGAGAGACACCAAAGGGGCTTTCGCACGTACACCAATTTCTCTTCTGTTGTGTTTTTTTGGTCACACTGTCCCGTGGAGACACATTGTTCTCAAGGACACTCAAAGAAAAGGAAAAACACATTGGTGACAAAACCTTCAAAAATGTCAGATTTTTTCTAAAACATGAAACTGTTACTCAGGAAAATGTATCTTTCAGAGCCCTTCTGTCTCATGTCTGAATTAAGCCCCACCCTGATGTGGTACTTTTCTGTCTACGCTTAAAAACATCATAACACAAGACAGAGCAAGAACTCACTTCTCCATCACCTGCTTTCTCTCTCTCTCTCTCTCTTACACACACACACACACACACACACACACACACACACACACACAGTGCATATGACTTGCATATACACATACACTATAAAAACAACTGTTTTCATCTGCAGCAGTAAAATATTATACAGCTGTATCTTTAGTTTTGGTCCAGACAGGATAACTAAAATCATCAAATTCTGCAAAGGAGAACTGAAATTAAATTTCTAAAGGCAAAAGTATGAGGTCACATCTGCTTGATGAACTATGATAATCTATATTTATATATAACTGTTATTTACATGCATACAAATCACATACAAATGCTGACAAATTCTTGCCATGTTCTAGGAAAACAAGGTCAAAGTATTGTATTTAATTAACATATGTATTATATTTTATTTAATTAACATAAATATTAACATATATATAAAGAGGGAGAGAGAGATATTGTAATTTCTATGAACACATTCCTTGAAAATAAATTCAAGATTAGAAAACAACACAGTACAACAGTCCAAATTGAAAAATTATTTTAGTGCATTCTTTGGAAACGGTATGCCCTTGCTTAAACATTTATGTTAAATTAAACACAAACTTTAATTGACATATTTACTTAAAGAAAGGCATTATGTACAGACAAAAATGTTGACTTCATAAAATGTAAATTAAAAGATTAACTTTAAAAGCATCATAAAAGCATTCCAAATTACCTTGATACGTATAAATAATTTTATCCATTAAAAACAATGAATAAATAAATAAACAGGTTAAATGTACAATCATTACAATGACAATGAACAACATGCCACATAAAGTTTAACTTTTATTTACCCCTAATATCCACAGCCTATTGGTTATTTTTACAGGAGTAACATGATACATTTCACAAAACAAACAATGTAACAATGTAATGTCTTGATCTATTGTTTGTCCGCTCCTAACATTCTTTATATATATATATAAAAAGTTTCCACTATCCTTTTTGTAAAATGCAAATGAAGCAGTAGAATTTCAATGATAGAAAATGATGAAATAGCTGTATTAGCTGAATAGCTAACTTTGTCTAGAGAATGGAAATCAATTTAGAGAAGAGGAGCAAAAGTACACAATATCCACATCTACAGTTTATTTATACATGTGCTCTGTGCTTCCCAAGCTTTTGCTGTATTCTCATTTTAATTTGTTCTGCAAGGGAAATAAATAACACTAAAAGTAAATCACTTTGAGTGGATGGTTTAATAATGTATACGGATAAGATGTAAATTGAAGTCACATTTGCTGAAGAAAGACAAAAATAGAAGAAAATAGATTTGTGGTTCTCTAGGTTCTAAATATCTGTGGGTGTCACTGAAACAGAGGAGAGCAATTTATTATAATCTGATTAGCATTTCTTTACATTATGTGAATAGCGTAGCGACTCTGAAGTATGACTAATTAGTTTATCTAAGCAATATGGTGCTAAAACACACAAGGGATGGCTCCAAAGTCCTAACCCAGTATGGAAGTGCAATACCAATAAGGGACATATAATTACTGAGCTATTCAACATTGTATCTGGTTTAACTATCATTTACATTCATCCTTGATTATGAGATGGTACAGTATAATGTAAAAAAAAGTGCTGATTGGCTATTTTTACCTGAACTCGCTCTTAAAAATGACTTTTGTACTAATGTTAATATACTAAAATACGATTAGTACTAATGTACAAATGTTAATATTTACGTAATGTGTGACTAAAACCAGTGAATTTAGATGCTACTATATAAAGCATGAAACAATTACAGTGATTTTTTTTTGTTATTTTAATTATGTTTGGACTTAATTAAAATGAAAGAATTAAACTGATTTAATGATCAAGCATTATTTTTTATGTCTATATATGTGGGAACATTGTGGGAAAAATACAAACAAGGAATATTTAGCTCTTTTTCTGCAAGTTGTGTGTAATGCGTCATTTAAAAATGTGTTTTTGTTATCAGAATTCTTAAAATAAGAGATAAACCATTAAAATATTGCCATGAATCAACTGCATTCATCATGAACTATATGCCAAATTACAGTATTATATGCAATAAAAACAAAAACAATCAAATCGAAATAAAAGCATTGAAAATGATAATAAATCCATAAAAAATAATAAAACAAGAGTCAAATAAGTTCTGAACTGACCCGCTCTCACAATACTTCTGTCTTTTGTCTCTGGAGGAGACGCGTCTCTCCAACAAATGGTCATAAATCAGCATTTCTCTTCCAAAACAGTCTCAAAACTGATGATGACATCAGCGCCTCATCAATATTGATGTGTGTATATAGCACACAGCAGAGATGGAGGGCTACGGTAATGAGCTCCATTATGAGTTAAGGGAGGAGAAAGCGAGTTGTGGTAAAGAACACAGGCGCCACGGTTCTGTGCACTTTAGTAGGTACAGCCATGATCCAAAAAACAGCTTCAGCCCCATCCAGGGACTAATGACTGAGCAGAAACTCTCGGAGCAGGGGGTGTGGGCTACAAGACAGCTTTGTATATAGGAACAGCTTGCTGTTTGTAAACTAAACAGAGGAAGGACACTGGCACTTTTGGCCAATTTCACGTTGCCTTAAGGTGACTTTCAATGCAAAGTTTAACACAAAGAACAGCCTGGGCTCAGAGCAGTATTTTAAAGTCAAAGCCAAATATCAAAGGTGTGGTGGACGTTGAGTACCCTGACCGGATCTAAATGGCAGACAGCCGGGCCACACAGAGACGCTCTCCGGCGCTTTGAGAACCAGTGCATCAGCTTCCCAGCTGAGCGCTGGTTTCTACTGTATATTTAGAATTGACAGATTGCTGTGTACATTCCTCGAGTTTTCTCTCTGACTTCCACAACCTTTTCTACTCTGTCACTTTTTACAGGTACAGTAATGAGGCCTGCAGAGAGAGATAGAGAGATAGATAGAGAGAGCTAGAGAGTGGGACTTCTCAAGAGAGAAGCGGGGAGTTGCTGAAAGAATCTGTGTGTGCTGGGGTGTTTGTGTACTCATTATAGCGTGCTGGATATCCTCCCACGTTGCAACAAAAGGTTAGTGTTCAATTGAGGACAAATTAAAAAAGTAAACTTCCAATGTGAATGTCTTTTAAATCAGGGCTGTACACTTTTTAGTCAATTTATTACAATTACATAAAAATTATTTTAAAACAAACCTCATGTTGTAAGACGTGATGCAGCGGCCCCAAAAAATTGCACCTCTGCATAAACTAAAAACAGAGCTGACAGAATGTATGTGTCTGTGAAAGTCAACCTCAGACTGGATTGTTGCCTGCATTTCTTGAATATTATGGATATAAAACACACCATATACTGAATAAACTATATATACAAACTATAACAATAATGTTTTAATTGGACATTTTACTTGTCAACCAAAATAATGCCTCAGGAGCTTTTCTCAGCAAATATTAATATTTGTTATGCTTTGTAATTATTCTGATTAATTAATCGGTGAATCATGTAATTAATTCATTCTTTCATTTATTTTGCATAATATTGGTTACATTGTTTAATTGACCCCTGTCCCGGGCTACTGATTTACCATATGTCCCTCCTATCATGCTTCATGTCACTCCACTGTCTCTGTGTTCTGTGATAAAATKTATATATTTAGCGTCCATGAAGAAACGAGGATGATGTACAGTGAGTTTGTAATTATCACAAAATAACCCCCTTCAGTGTGATACAAGACCCCTCTGCAATCACCCTGTCAGGGCGTATTTAGCAATACTGCCTGGCTGACTGTACACAATTCTTAGCTTAGCTTTGACTTGACATGTTATGATGATGTTTCAATCTTTAAAAAAATGAACAATGCTGTTAAAAAAACACTTACGATGCACGATAGAGCCATAAGGAAACATTACCGCGAATAGTGAGGGATTAAAAGACCAACTAAGTAAGGCAAAGTTCCTTTATTTCTTTCTGTTTTGACCCAAACGCAGGGAAAAGTTCTATGCCTTGCCTTTCCTCTGTGTTGGGATCACGGAGGCCATTTTGTGTGGGCACTGGAGGATATGACAGTTGCCGCATATAGACCAGATGCTTGCCACTGACAGTAACTTCATCAGGGTAACATACACTCCACGTCGAGAAAGTGAGGGAAGTGCTGGAGGAAAACTGCAAAATAAAACCCATCCTAGTATACACACACATACACATAAAGAAGTTTTTACTTATACACTGAACCACTCCATCTCTCTCCATAAACGCTGTCTGAATGAGTACCTCTGCCATTTCCTGCTCGTAACCGTGGTGACCCATCTGTAACCCTTCATATCAGAAAGCTTTGAAAGGTCTCTCAGCATTAGCTCAAGCACATAAGCCCAACATTTTGCTAACAACAAATGTTTGCTGTTTACAAACATTTCGAACAGTGTGCGCTAAAAACAGGCTAAAAATTCAACAAGGCAACTATTTAGGGTCAGCGAGTTGTCAAACGGAGGGCATTACGGGCGACTTCGAGCATGAATTACATCTTTCCCCCGACTGGCAAACACAAAACCACGTACCGTCCAAAACAAAACCACACACGGAAAATATGTAGACATACATACGACTTACTAGCTGTGCATCATCTGTTGCGTGATAATTCAAACAGGCGCATGGAAAATCTCTGGAAAATTAATCAACAAGTGCCTTTCTTTGTAAGAAAATGTCTATTTTGAAAGTGCTGTATAAGTTAGCTGAAATCTAAAAGTTGAACAAATGTTTAACAATATACACACTGCTGATAGAGACACACACCTATCACACCTGATAATCCTGACTAGAAATGAAATGGGCCTCTGCTACTTTTTAGAAGTGTATCCTGTTTGATCAGATCGGCTCTATAGAGAGAGAAACAGACATGTGTTTTCAAGGACGGCAGACTAATTGGTCCGGCATTTTTTTTATTATGGACATGGGACTGTATCCTTGCTGCAGAGCCAGGGCTGATTGCTTCGGGCCTGCCTTTGTGTGCGTAAATGTGTGTTTAATGCGTTTACGTCCGTATTTCCTCTCGCGCAGAGCTGGCGTGATGTGGCATTGGAGACATTTATTTGGCATAAGTAAATGAGAAGGCAGTGTTACGTGATGCTTTTCAAAGCCGAAGGAGCTTCCAATTAGCCCTCAGGCTGAAGCAGGAATATTTCATAAAGAGAGCGCAACGAGGAAGCCCACGTCAAACCGACAGAAGACAATTCAAAACAAACAATAAAATAACTACATAACTACAACTAACAAAAAAGATTTGCTTGTTATGTACAAAAATACAATGAGAAAATGTAGGTGGTATAATATAGCAATAATAAACCGACACAACACATACAAACAAATTAAATACAAATTTCTTCACACGTTTTCTTCAATGCTTAAAATGTAACGGTCTTTGCGCATTCACAATTGAACGTGTATAATAATAATTACTAAAGCAAAATTGAACGTCAGAACTTAGTCCACAGCCTTGTCCCTCTCTCTTCCTCTCTGTAGCACAGCTATGGCAGGCTCTGTTCCCTATTGAAAGTTCACCCTGAACAAGATGAAAGCTTGTCAGAGAACAGGTCAGTTTTAATCTGACAGGGACATCCTCACAGCTATGTGCTTCTTGGCCCCTCTAAACCTGCCCTTCCCCTTTAAACTAAACTGACGTCTCGCACAACATTTCATAGCCCGTGGCTACAGGTCAGAGTCAGAGCAAACAAGAGTCTCTTCCACACTACCTCTGAAATGAGTTTATTACTTTAACTGTGTTAGGTTAGCCCGTCTCATTCTGAGAACGGGGGCTTCGGAAGGGGGTCAGTAAATGAGAGGGATGTTTGCTCAGCTTCTTTCAAGTGTTGTAGATGGTGACTTTGATCAAAGAGTGGCTGGCGCAAATACTGTTGTTATTATATTCTCTGTCATATGGTCTTTCCTTTATTCTTTTTTTAATCTCTATCTTCTCCTCCTCTCATTTTGAATCGTGAGAGAAAGGCCTCAAAAGTGTCTTACGCCAGTAAAATTATGGATGAACTAAGCATGAGGAAAACAGATTACATGGCTGCTGGGATACTTGTATTGTAAGCAGAGGTGCTGGGTTTACGGATGTGTTTTTAAGTTAACTATCATGTAAAAAGTTTTAATATTTGAGGGAATATAAATTTACATGACTGACCCTCAAAATGAGGCAACTTTGCTCTCGGTAGTTAACCAGAAATCACTGCTATTTTCTCATTACACTTCTTAGTGGAATAAAAAATATATAAATGACCTTTTTGCAAGTACATTTACATTTTCAAGATTGCTTGAACTTTGTTGAATTAATTTAATAAAGGGCACAAGATCAAGATGAGTGATCTACCAAATATAAAATGTATAATTGATACAGGAATTCAGTATTATAAAATAGGTCTGGGCGGTGTGTGAAACAGGGACCATGTAAAGCTCGGATGTGCTGACTTGCCTCCTGTATTTTTCCTGCAAGTGTACGAAAACGTCTCTCGGTTACATATATAACATCAGTTTACACATGGGGGATTGAGACACCACCTCTTGTTGGACATCTCTGATACTGCTCTTTCTTAACTGAGATTTATCTCATGGTGCCTGCCCCTCCTCTTCTCCACATATAAAACATCTCTATAGCTGCCTGCATCAAATTCAAGCCTCTGGTCTGCACCCTCTTACCTAAATGTAGTCATTCATGTGTCCCTTTCCCTGAACTAAATATTACTGATGGCAGTGCTGGTCCCTCACAGTAAACATTAGGGGACATGAAAGGTTATAGGTTTCAGGCAACTGGATTATAATATATTACCACAGTTTTCTTGCACCGTAATAATAGCAGCAAAACTTGAATATCTTTTTGTATATTTTTTATCTTTTAAACTATTTATTCTGCTTGTAATATTCTGATATTACAAGCAATAATCCAAGTCACCCCGGTAAAACAATATATTATTTAATAAATATTTTTTATTGAATGTTTATTAATTTGTATTAATTTAGTTTGTAAAAAAGAATTACCTGTCTGTTTTAACATTCCTCCAAAAAAATAATCCAAAAAATTAAAAACAAGCAAAGTCTTACAGTCATTACAGAAAAATATCATGCAGACTACACTGAAAAAGTTAACTAACCCCTGGTTCTACTTTCTCACAGCTCTCATCATACTTTTAATACCAAACAGCAGAAGCTCATGTCAAGATTTAGCGAAACTTTTTCTTTCAACTTACTACAGTAGTTCACCAAAATGTTGTACTCCATGAGGAGCAGCCAGTGCCTCCATAGCACGCTGGAGCTACAGTGCACAATAATGGAACATCTGGCCACCTGTTCAGCACGAGGAGAAATGTGTGTAGGAGATTCAGAGAAGCCCTGACACATTGTGCTCTTTTCAAAAACAGGAACATAATCAGGAAGTGACACCAGCGCTTCCTCCGTCTTCAAGTCAGCCTGCCAGCCTTTTTAATTAGCCAGGTAGACGGGGCTAATCACAAACACCTCCGCTCTGACAAAAATAGAGGGTGAATGAGGGAGGAAGGAAAAAGAAGGGAATGGAAAATAAAAATAACATGGTCCACAGATGGTGCCGGTGACATCCTGTTTTGCTCAAGATGGATAGCAGGGGAGAGATGAATACCACAAGCCCATCAGTAAAGAGAGAGAGAGAGAGACAGATACAGATGAGGGGAGCAATGTGCATATGCCAGCATGTTCTCAAACCCATCTCCCCATGAAGGCCCACCAGCACCTTCTCCCTCTCACTCTTTCACTCCTTCCTGCTATTTAATCAAAATGTCGCCTTGATCTTTCCTAAAAGTTTACCTTTCACTTCAAATGGGCTTTCACGCTTTTTGTGTTTTCCCTTCCTTTCTCAAAAAGGTCACTTTGCCTCAGTCTGCCCCAGTGAGTTTATCCAACTCTCTCTTTTTTCTCTCTGAAAGAGCCAGAATGGACTTTGATGACGAACAAGCCCTGGAATGCTGGCAACAGTTGCCTTGGTGATGACAGTGGCAGTTATCGCAGAGGTAGTCGAGCACTGCGCACGTCAGCGATTGCTTTTAGTAACTGAGCTAGACCGGAGCACAAACCGCTGGTCAAGAGGAGCCTTTAAAGTTACGGATATTTCTGTCGACAAATAGTGGGTAAGAGTGAAATGGGTAAGGTTTTATACCACCTGCTGCCAAAAAAGCTGCCTGGAGAACAGTGGAATAAACTGAATCCCTGCAATAGTTTAAACAGAGGTAGCAAAATTAGTTTACAGTAATAGACATTTTTTAAATAATAGAAATCTATTTAATAAGACAAAATTTGGATTTGTAAACATATTTCATGTCTCTGTATGCCCACAAGCAAACATAATTCTTCATGATTTATCACAAAACACCTTATTCTGGACTATATATGTTTTATTAATTTACTTAAATTTACAGACCATTGTGGAAGGCCAGTTGATTTCCCAGAATGCTCTATTACACCACAAATTTGTTTGAAATTTGATGAAGTTTGCATCAATAACCTTTATATTTGTGTTTATTACTGTAAAAGCAGTAGCAGCTGCTTTCCATATCGTATAAAGTGCTATATTGAAATATATAGCGTTGCTTTTAACATCAGCAAGATCAACTTTTCAGCATCTTTTTATGCAGCTATCAGAAAAGTCATTTTGTGGTGCCGTACAGCTAAATTAAACTTTATTCTGACAGCTGTGTTACTTGTTTTGGAAACGTTACCCTTCGTTTAGAGGAACATGTCTAAACAGTAGATGAAACTGTGGCAATAAAATCTCATTCAGATCACCACAGCTTTGAAATGCTATATAAATACAACATTAGCTTTAGAAAAGTCTGTGCAAATGTGCCCACAATCAAAAACCAAGCCATGAATGATAGCCACGCTGCGTTTTAAAATTGTAGAACCACTCAACTCCACTGGTTTCAGTCTATGATGTATGCAGCTCTTAATGATGGTGATTCAGCATAGAGAACATCCATCTGATTCACATCAGCCTAAAAAACACACTGAAAGTGTGAGATGTATGCAAGGGAGAGCGCAATTACATAAGCTATCTTAATAAATATTAGCCTGTAATTCTGCCTGTTGCATCTCATTCTTCCATTTGTCACTTTTTGATTAAAGCTCATAATAGATGCACTCTGGATGGCTAATATGGACGATGCATTTTAATCCTCATTGATTAGATGTCATGCTGTTGTAATTACAAGCCTGAAGTGTACACTTTCCACGCTTGCACGCTATTCTTCCTATTCGTTCTTTCTCTCTCTCTCTCTCTCTCTCTCTCTCTTGCCCTTTTTACTCTAAAACACTCTGACATTTGTGTTTCTCTTTGCTTAAAAGGACCCTGATGGTGTTCAAGGAAAGTTGAAAAAGGACAAAATCAATACCCCACAAAAACAGGCACTGGATATATTTCTGTCTGTTTTTCTGGGGCATTTTTTTCCATGAGATATTGAGCAGGAGGACAGTAAGCATTGAGAACGGGTTCTCTCGCAGGGAGGGTGCTGAATTTGAATGCCTGATGGAAGCTTGCTCTTCGGCTGCTGATAAGGTAAAAGAAATTGTAGCGCTGAGAAGCAGGTTCACATCCACTTCAGAGGCTTTCCCATTAGTCTCTACTTCAATGTCCATTCCCTCCGATTCCTTTCTCCCAGCGCTCAACTTTCTTCCTAAGTGACCCTCAGCCTTCCAGTCTTTTTATTAGCTTTCTTGTGCTTTCTTCGTCATCTTTTCAGACAAAGAGTTTGCAACAGGTGGCAAAAGGTCTCAGAGCACCAAGCGTTCCGTTTGCGACTGTAAAACGGCTTTGTTTTTTCCCTTTACGCCAATTTTATCTCTTTTATCTCCTTCAAACGCTTTATTTTTTGGTGACAATCTCGGGCTGCAAGGGTTGTTATAGTCTTAAACATTTCAATGCTTTAATACAAAATGTGTTCTAATGCGGTTTCAGATGAGTTTAAATGTAACATGTTATTTAATTCCTTCTGAAAACACCAAAAACTGATCTGGTCAAGTCAGAAATGTGTTTGTGAAATGTGTTTTAAATGTGCTATTGCTGCTACATTAAGCAGAAAATTGTTACTGGTATGACTGGCATTTCCAAGGCATGTATGATTAGCCTCACTGCCCCGCACTGAGGACAACTAGTCACTTGTCATTTGTGTCGTCTTTCAGACGATTCACAGATATTGCTGCGCTATTATTGTTCCGTACCGCAAATGCGCAGTATCATAAACCAATAATAATAAAAACGATATATTTTGAAAATGTAATAATCAAGGTAAATTATTAACATTAATTTTAGTTATAATTGTTATTAGCAACCTCATGTAAACGTATACTATATGGTGCTAATATAAACTGTTGTTCATTATTTATTCTTGTTCGTTCATAACACATTAACCAATCTAAATGTCAATTGATCCTTGACGTTAAAAGTGTTCTACAAGGCATGTACATTAAACATGAACAAAAACACATAAATGCTGTCAAACAATTGTTAATTGTTATTTCATGTTTACTAGTTTCATTCAGTAATGTTAGCGTATATAACCTAAAAGTTTCACTGCTAGTTTTAGTAATAGTTTTCATTTCACAGCATCTCTAATTTCACAGTCCATTCTGCTTATTTTAACAGGCAAATTCTTTTAATTATTTTCTCCAGCATTATTCCTTTTTTCTGGCTCGCTAATTAATTTTCATGAGTCATTAATGCTATATTGTCTCTTTGCCCTACTGTCCACAGAGTAGTTGAACTCATTTGTGCGGCACGAAAGCCTGTTTAAAAGACAGTGAGGACTTTGACATGCTGATCATATGACCCGTAGCCTTGTAATACAAATTGCCCATCACTCTACAATCGCAGAGTCCCTTCGGCGTCATTCTATTGCTTTTACTGGCATCATTCTATCGCCTTCTAGTCTGTCAGGCTTCACAAAGAATCCTCTTCAGCCGGGTCCAAATGATTTCTCTTTTTCATTTCAAACAAATTGCTTTTAGTGTAAGTCATCGGCTTCCTTTTGTTTTCGCTTTTCTATTACGTTGAAAAAGACACAGGACTGGTGCACACATTAAACATTTCGCAATAGTAAAATAAGAACATTTTACATGGATTTTATTTTTGCAGTCGCTCTGAGTAGCTTTCTAACAACCAACAATCAGTGACTCGATTAGTGAAGTTAACTAGTTTATCTAGTATATATTTATACTTGTATGTGCTCTAAGGCAGAAATACAACTGTGCTGCACAAGATAAAAAGCCTCTCAAAGGTTGATTCTTTAAATTCATCTCGTTTGAAACGTCATTGCTACAGACATACACACTTGGAAAGATGTCTTTGGCGGTTTGTTTTTTGAAGCATCCTGCCACAAGTGGGTCGAGTTAAAATAATCCAACCTTTAAACTACATCTCAAAACCCCTGTATTCTACTCCTTTCTAGTGCACACATTTACAGTACCCGTTTCTGAATGCCCAGAAACAGGGTGCATGGCAGTTAGGATGCTGCCTTAAAAGGCACCTGCTTTTGTAGATAGTAGGCAGCTCACTGTACGCATGTTTTGAAACAAAGCCATTAAACAAGCTAAGGCATCGTCACTTTTCCACACATTTCAACAATCTTCAACAAACTGATTTTTATTGCAACAATGACTAGTACTTGAATGACTAGTACAATGAATAGCTACTGAAAAGTTTCAATTGTTTCCTGCTTCGCAAGCCACTGCAGAACAGTACAAATAAGTGCCGTTAGACGAATTTGGCATACAGTAATTTTTACTGCTTTGGCTGCTGGTAGCCATTAATCACAATCTTTGAAGGGCACAGTATGCTGGAACCCAGAGAGAAAGACCAATCGCAAAGTTGAGCTGAGTTATTGTCTCAAACTTGTGCTTCCATCGCTAACACACAGTGAGCTAATCATACGTCTGTTTGCTCTGCAAACCCCTTGAGAGAGGCATGCTGGGTTTGAATGCGAACCAATAGAGAATGTTCTCGAGGAGGCTGGGCGCCGCCATGGTTACAATACACCAGGGCCTTGGAGACCACCGCATAGCACTGGTGTTGCTAATGACAGGATGTTTTAACGTTCCGTAAATTTAGTAGCTAATGGTAGCTAAACCATTCAAACATTTGTGCAAAATGTGAGTTGAAAGCTGTGCTCGGGGGAGCAGAGGGGGAATAATTATTGGTATACGTTGGTTGTAATGACTGTACTTGTCAAAGCTTTATTTCCAAATGATGGCACATCACTGGACTCGCTAAATACTGCACAGGCCCTTTAGCATGTAATACAAATTAACTTCTTTCAGCAGCTTGTCACACACTCTTACATATCAGCCTGACCGGTCATGCATTATTCAACAAAGCAAGGTCAACAGTTGAAAATAAACTTCTTATTTTCAAAAATGGTCCACTTAGGAAACCTATTCATCATAACATGGTCATATAAGCATCAATCCACAGACAGGCTGTTATTCACTGGTTCAGGCTGACCATAGAGATCCACGCAGTGTCATGCTGTTATTTTAACCCTTCAAACCTTTGAGTGGGGAGGGGAACTAAATGTGTTTACTTCACATGCAAATGTACAAGAGGAGAATTCCAGCCAGACATTTTACAGATAAAATTGTGCCACTTCTAAAACTAAAAAAAAAGAAACCAGTGGACTTTTTCAAAGTTTTGTGAGAAAAAAGTGAGATGATGTGCTTATTTACACTTTATGTGACAGCATTTCAATAAGATACGCCAACATTCTGTTTAAACAGAGCCAATTAGCCAATTTTTAGACAGACAGTTAAATGCTAATTGCTTTTTGGTTAGTTACAAGCAAATTTGCAGGGCAGGGCAAATTGCAGGGCAAATCTGTTGAGTCATCACAATTTCTGAAAAGAAAGTAATAAAAACAGCAGAGCAAATGTACCACAGCAAATGTACCAAAAAGGTCCATGCTAAACACACCCTGAGAAGCATAATTCTTAATTTTGCAGGTCAGATCTGATTGTAGGTTACAGAGGCTGCGACAGACTACCGTAATCTGATATACTTTTATGGTAAGGTACAGTATCACTCAGCCACTGCAGTCCAGGCACCTGAATTGAGAAATGGCAGGAACTGTTATAGTATACAAAGCATGTCTGAAAATATGCCAAATTATCACTTGTTTTCTCCATTGTTTAGTTAAAATTTGATACATAGGAAATGATCAATAGATTTAAACAAAATTCAGTGCTAACAGGCACACCAGACACATAGCACAAACTTCTGTGAATATGCACAACTTATTAGACACGTGTTCAGTAAATTTCCTAATTGTCTATAGGAAGGACGACGAGAGCTGAGAAAAAATTTCTGTCATGGCATGTATCTGTCGGTGAATGCTTGTGCAACGCAGATGTGATTGATGGTGAACTAGAGATGTCATAAAGATGGAGATATGGAGAGCCTTTCCCTACAGCTCCAGTGGAATCATTCCTCAACTGACAGTGACACCCCGCACACAACTACAGAGCTTCCAGCTTAAAAAAAGAGCTTTTCACTCTTTTTTACAATGCAGCATGTATTTGGCCGACACGTTTTGTTTAATCTAACTGGGTTGTACCAAACAGAGGTTAAAAAGAGGCGACTCAGGCTTTAAACATTATGGTACCAAGTTGTGGAACGCTCTACCTGATCCCAGAACTGTTAAAATCCCGAAACTGTTAAAACTAGGAAAAATACTGTAAAGCACGATTTTGACATGCAGATGGCGGCACATCGCATCAGCATTATAAAACAACTGTTTGTGTTTAAAATCAATGAAGCACGATCAGCTGGAGCGATGTAGTTACAGCTCGCTCATGATGCAAAACATTTTTTAAAGAAGAAGAAAAAGACAGCAGCTGTAAAAATGTGTGTATAATGAAAAGTGAATAGGAACAGACTGACTTAAATCACCACAATCAACACGGATCTTATGGCACATTATTGCATCTTTAAAAATCAGCAGTTTTCTTATTTTTAATCCACAGAAATTTTAATATACGTTTCCATTGATTACAAGAAAATCATTTTGACAGAATTCTCATTCATAATAATTTTTTTCCAAATTCATGCACGTAGTGCAGTGTTGATGTTGTAAAACTGGCGAAATACGCTGAATCAGTTCTTAAAACCATTTCATGGAAACTGCTTGCCCAAAAGAACCAGTTCGCAAAACTGAGGCAGTATTTTTTTTATTCAAAATAGCCAAGGGGGCCAAATTTGTATGTATATATTTTTTTATAAGATCTTTACACTGTCACCCAAAAATGTTCTGACTGTAATATGTTTAATCATAACATGTAATCAATAAGAATATAATAATCAATGTGCTATTTATATTCAGCAGGTAATTATTGGTTTACTGATTTTATTAATTACTTAATTACTGGTTTATTGATTCACAAATTGCTTGCCAGTGCACCTGTCAGCTGTAGGTTTATACCTTATATGTTACCTAACTAAATATACTAACTATTTATCCTCAGTATACAACATACGTTTTTTTATCAGGAACGAATCAGTTAACATTTTCAGCACATTTTCACAAACCGCCTGTTTTTATTATAACTTTGGTATTTACACAAAAGTATAATGATATTAAAAAGCTTATGTCTAACATGCTACCCATACAGGCCTGTTGTGCGTGTAGTATATTCACAGCCTAGCACCACTCGAGCCCATATCCATATGTTTACCTCCCGCGCTACTTACCATAATGGATCGTATCACAATGACTGAAGCAAATGAGTGTCAAATAAACTTCCTCCGTAGCAATTTAGGGCTATTCAAATGATTTAAGGTCAGATTTGTGTTTTTCAACTCGTGTGAGGCAAATAAAGCTCATATAGGGACAGCTGTTCCTGTAGGAGGTTTCAAGCGCAGGCAAGTAACTGGAGCATCAATCGTGGTGTCAGGGGAGCATTAGGGGCCACTGAGGCTCTCTGGGCCCCCAGAATGTGTTTGGCTTATGCTGCGTATAAAATTCCTATTCCTGGGTGTCTTGTTAGGGCTGCAAACATTCACTCGGTACAGAAAGAAACACCTATTTCCCCATGTTTCATCCCAGGAGGCTAGGACGCTACGCTAAACAAAGCTAAAGGAACAGCGGCACATACTATTATTTCACCCCACTAAGCTAATGATGCGTCACCATCGTCAATTCTACCACGAAACCCAGAAACTGTCAACACCCACTTTGTGACAAAATCCAGTCTGTTAACGAACCGCTTGCCCACCTTTCTTTACACACCAAACACCCAGATAGCTCATACCCAAATGTTTATTCAATATTCAGCAGAAGAATACACAAAAAAGAAATACCACCAGAAATGTCAAAGACAGCAACAGAAGTCCCTCGCATGGACACTGGCATTCTTTGATTTTGCGCCCACAACAACAAGGATTTATTTTCTTTTATTCCACTTGTTTTCTTTTATTCTACTCATAACTTTCTTGATAATACGGTTACAATGCCGCTTGAATATTTCTGTATGGAAGAAAAACTGTCATGTGCACCTCAATATAAAATTGGAATGTGGAATGCACAAACAAAATGTTAATGTTTTTGAACCGTTTTTTTTCTTGATATCTCCAAAAAGGCCACAAATGAAAGAAACGAAAAAAGCAAAGGCAGTTTTACAAAATCGTAAACTTGTGCAAATGTCATCAGTTGAAGACTCTTCAATATCCTGCAGGTCATCAGTGTGGCATGCAGTTCAGAAGGAGTGTACATTGTGTCGAGGACACATGAAATTTTGTTAACCTCTTCGCAAGTGCCAGTTAAGTGCTGCTGTGTTACCTTTGGCTCTCTGATTTGCTTCTTGATCAGTGATGTACACAGTACAATATTAGATGTAGATCTTATATGATAATGCATGAAAATTGGCCTTTTTTGTTGACTTTGGGGGCAACTGTTATGAATGCCTACAATGAGCATTGCTCCCTCTCTCACAAAAACTGCAGGAAGTGTAACAATATGAACAAAACCTTTTTGCAACCCGTTCATTTTAATGTCATTTCACAATCGCAGACTGCTTCACAATGTGTGCTTGGGATACAGCGTTGTGATTGGCTAATGAGGCAGTGCACCCTTTGATGGTGTGGTGACTAATATTGGACTTGGCAGCTCACAGTCGTCCTTGTCAACCTTGAACACCTGAAGACTTCATATCTGCAATATAAAATCAATAGGCTGCTGACGGCGCACATCATTTAAAGGGGCTGAAGGTGTTTTTGGATGGGAGATGAAAGTCTATTCACATGCCAACACCTCCATTCACTAATAAAACTATATCTGACTGTCAGCAAGAGATTTGTGATGAACATGAATTGAGGAATTGTGTCGCTCTATCTCTCAATCACCAGCACCATGTATTAGAAGGAGACAAATGTGTGTGGAAAGTGAAAAACGGTATGTTGTGATCGAGGCGGAGGATTTACTGTAAGATTGCGAGGAATCGTTATTGAAGCTGTCAGCTTACCGCAACATGTGCGCTTGCTGGGAACATGGAACATGTTTAGCATGTTTAAAAGTCCTAAAAAGGAATCGCCAGCCAAGACCAAAGTATTTCACTTCATCTGCCCCCTGTCTCTCACTCTCTCTCGAGGTATGATCTGAGCAATTCTTGCCTAAAACTGTCTCTCTGTTCAATAATCTGCAACAGTAAAGTCAACACACAGTACTGCAGCATCAGCATCGTGTAATAAAGCCATACACTCAAAACACACACACCAATACATGCCAGATACATGCCAAAGTGCATACTGCATACTAACTCAATCAAATCAATCAAAAACAACTCTTTGAAGAAAACTGTAGATGCTCAGTTGGGAACAACTGGTAAAGCATGGCGCTAGCGGCACCAAGGTCAAAGTTCAATCTCATAGAAACACACAAACTGACAATATGTAAACCCTTAATGCACTGTAAGGCATATTGGAGGTTGGCAAAATGCACCAAAGTAAAGCTGCCATGACTTTATTGGCATGATTTTAACATTACGTAACTAAGAAGATTGTTCAGTTATGTGCCAATCCATGTTTTCTCTGAGAATCACACATCTGATGGACTGCAAAGTGCATGTTGTCCTAAACTACAGACAACACTGTATGAACACAAAACATATAGAAAACAACACATCAAAACTAAAATCCCTCAAATAAATTATTTGATATCACAAGACAGCTTGTTTCTTAATGTGGCTGGAAACAACAATGTAAATTAAACTTCCAAACAGACAAACAATGCAACCATAATAAATACTCATGTCCCAATGCATACTGGGAAAAGGGCAAACGATTTTCTCCAGTGTAGACCTATTTGAACCAAAAACAATGTGTAAATCAAATCCTGGCTGTTCAGCATTATATGCTGGAAGCAGTTTGCAGTTGTTGTGTTGCAATCCTGAGGAGCTCAGCCAATGAATAAAGCAGATTGAAGCATGTTTCATCTCTCATCAAACTGTTTCTAAAGCAGATGTCTCAATTCAGGTAGCTGGTCACACACAGCAGCCCAGCTGCCTCATCCCAATCCATTTGATTCACTATGTTTGCGTGACTAAAAGAGGTGGAGGTTGCGTGACTCAAAACGAGAGAGAAATAGAGAAAAATACAGAGAGAGTTAGACTGGAATGAAAACATCCAGACTCCTTCTGCAGTCACAGACTAGACTGGAATTGTGAGCTTTGGAATTGTTATATTGACTCCCAAAACATGAACACAATTGAAATGGTGTTATAAAGCTGCCAGAATAAATGTTTGTGTGGAGAGAACAAGGAAGCCACGCAATAAGCCCTTCATCAATGCTGCTTAGTTGTGGAAGCAATAATAATAATAATAATAATAATTTACTTTAATAATTTATTCACACATTGTTTTATTACACGTTTTAATTTAGCACTGACTAACACACAATATAATAAAGTACTTTATTTTAATTAGACCTTTTACTGGATTCAATTTTTTATGTCCCTCTTTAATTTTCAGTAGCACAGTGAACAAAGTTGTTAAATTGTATGTTAATTTGTGGTTGTATATTTTCTTTCGCATTTGCTTTATTTAATAATAAGGTAATGTGTAGTTAGAAGTGTGTGTTTCTTTACGAAAGAGAGATTCATCCAAACAGTGTGGTATAGCTGTTCTGAACCAAGCAAGAATAAGATGTGGAGACCTAGAGCGAATGAAACCGTGGATGCGAATCAAACCCAGACTGTGGATGGACTAACAGACTGACAGACTGACAGACTGTGTAGTCCATCCATGTAGAAAAGAACACAGACATTATTTCTGGACTCAAGGCATGAAAGTGATGAAAGACAGAGAAAGTCCAGAGCCAGACATGGAAGAAGAAAACAACACTGCAAGGAGGAGAGTGAGGTAGTAGGGATTTGAGCCAAGCATAAGATGTCAAAGCAATGAGTAGAACGCTCCATATGAACCCACGGTATGGGGAAAACACTGGAAACTATCGTGGTGGATTTCTTAAGAAAAAATCCTGGAGAAAGATAAGCTATTTGGCTGCCGACCAAACACTGGCTATTAATCCATTAGAGTAATGTACATGTAGACCCCTTTGAAAAGCGTGTTTTTTGGGAATCCCTCATAACTAGCAGGCCATTGTGAAACGCCGGCTTGCGACTTAAAAGCCATAAAAAGCAATTACTCCTTTGTAGTGCAAGAAGCAGACATCATAAAAGTATAGCTTTAATTGCCATTAATTGCGCAAGGGTGACTGCTTCTGCATGCCTAATGCTCTGAGTGCCTGCGGACGTGATTTACGAGCTTTGATTAACTCCTCTCGCAGAACACTGAGCACGTATGGAGATTTTACAAGCTTTTAAAGAACGAACCAAGCGCAGCGTTATGAAGAACTACATATGTAGACTAAATTGTTGGTGGGAATTTGTATTCATTTATTGGCTATTCATATTATTTATTGATTAATTAATTCATTTCTCACTAGATTTAAGTGCACGTTAATTCGTAAGCTCTTATCACGTTGACGAAATACCTTGTAAGACTAAGACGAAGATACTGAACTGATGAAGCATAACCGCTTATTGCGCACACACACAAAGGAACGTTTAGTTTTGTGCTGTCAATACAACAAGCAATTTAAATAAGGCTTAAGAATATTGAAAACTTGAATGTAAACTGAAAACACAAGCTTGCACACAGGATCTGGCCTAGTCGTGTGTTTTGATGTGTTGCAGGTGTGTGTACTTAAAGGTTAACTTTGATTATTTGTAATCTGAAGTCTCAGTTGATTTAGAGAACAACACATAAACAAATCATCATTTTGATATTTAATTAAAGACTTACACAAGTGTGGCGGCAGATGGTTGATTGGCTGCGAGTTTAAATGGCACTCTGGCCATTCTGTATACCACTGACAATGGTAGTCAAAACTAGTCCATTATAGTTTTGCATGACCATTTTCAACCATCATTTAACCTAATTAAGAGGTCATCAGCATTTACACTGAAGCAAAGAAGGCATAATGGTTTGCTAAATTCTATGTAAATGTGTCTTATATTATGACTGGCAAACCTCTTCACACACTGCTTCAATAAAAAAAGTCTCTGTAAAATATCTATTATACTATGACAGGTTTACAAAACATAAAATATGTGACACAGACTGCTCAAGCACAATGCAATCATAAGGGACCTTGTTAAAGATACATTTCAGCCCCTCTTTCCCAAAGGTGGGATCCTTCAGAAGGAGATGCAGTGCCACAGGTGCCACCCCACAGCTAGAACAGCACAATGTTTGTTGAACCTCCCCCCACATCTATCTTTATGCTAACAGGAAAAGCAGCGAATAGCTGTGTTTAGTACATATCCTACTGCCTCCTTATAACCTCATAACGTCTGTAAGGACCAAACAGGCATTTTTGAGATATACATTTGAACATACTTTTAAACATTTGAATATTGTTTATATATTCATTCATATACTTCATAATTTTACCGGCTCACAAAAAGCTTAAGGAAAAGAGAATTTTTCCTTGAATTTGACGTGATTGTCATGTACACACACATGTGGGTTTCAGTCGAAAGCCTGGCGTGAACAGATGTTTATTTATAAAGCGGCTGCAGCCAGGACATGACTGAGGTCATGACAGACAGGGTCAGCACCAGTTCCCATGAATTATAGATAATCATCTTATGAAAATATATGACTAACAGAGAAAACAGCTCCAAAATACTATCGGCAAAGAGGAGAAATGACATTTCAGACCAACTTTTCACATGCAAATCATGTGGACACCTTCCACGGAAAGAAAATAGGTAGCGTTGCTGTTTATCAAATCTAAATACTATGAGGCGAATTCGTAAAATTGTTTTCTATGTGTGGTGTTCAGCGTAAACCCTGCACCTAACCACCTGCCATCCATTTCACCAGATGCTAAATGTACTAAAATAGCACTGATGTGAGCATTGAATTAAGCCATTGTCATTTTATTCAGCGCAAACATGACTCGATATGGATTGCGAAATTAACATCATGCTATTACCACCGGCCGAAAGTGGGCAATAAACAAAATTTTATTTAAAAGAGACATCTGTGTACATTTTCTACAGATCTTGGCAATAGTTATTTATCAAATGACAGAGAACAGTTGGAAATTGAAAATCTATTGGGTGTGCGGTGCATACAAGCAGCATGTTTGAGTGCCGATTTAGATTTTTTAATCACAATGCTGGATCAATGCAGTACAGTTTTAGCCAAAATATGCCAGATTACATTAGTCTGATGGAGCTAAACCTGGCACTCAGAATCCACTGGCAATATCAGCAACTGCGTGTCTCAAATTGTGTTTCAAACAGATCTCATGTATGTGTTTATGCCTTTAACTTATTTGCATTATTCCTTTAGTGAATTGGGCACTAAAAACAATTCACACCGTGCATACAAATAAATGGCGCTATCAACAGGCGCAATTCAATTCAGTTGCAATCGTGAATTCCCCCCTGCATCTTTTGGTTTGAACGATAGCAAATTTATCAGACCATCTAAGTGGTATTAAGAAAAAGAGCAACAGCAATAAAAGCTACAGCATGTAAACAGTTTTGTAAGAACTGAGTGTTTACCTCTTTTCTGTGTATCTCCTCATGGGCTGCACTTATTCAGCAGAACGATGTGTTGATAAACGCATATACCGCTGTAATAAAGAGAAAAACACAATCAGTCAACTGTATAAACTTTATCTGAGACCTAAATGCCTGCTGGAGTTTTTTGTCCTTTTAAATGCTGAGATTTCTACGGTTACACGTGACAGAACAGAAAGCCAAGAAAAAGTAAAGGATATGTGGGCACGCAGATAGCAGATGTTGGCTGTTTGTGAAGGCAAATAAGAACAGCCGGTCGGTTTCGGCGAGATGTGATCTGATCTATTACTGTCCTATCTTTCATCAAAAACACACATAACACAGTTTCAGGGATGGTATCAGCGGAGCTGATTACACCTAAGAGAAGAACAAAGTTGTGATACCTCGAGTTCAAGGGAAGTTGCTGCAGCAAATAAAAGCCCCTAACCAATGATTGACTCGCTGTAAAACACAGATTTGATTGGTGCCCTTTAGGACGAGTTTGAGTGCTCTTTCTCTCTCTCTTCCTGTCCAACTCCAATGCAGACACTTCACCTCCTCTATATTAAACCACTAGACAAGGCACAGAGGGTCCCAAACTCATTTTGAATGGTATTGATCCCTTCCACAAATAAGAACCCACACCACAATTTATTTGCGTCCCCTCAGGTATCATCTGTTTAAACATTTTCCTGAATCAATCAGTGTGGGCTCCCCAGGGGTCGCCGTCTAGCACCGGTTCGGTTATTATCCCCTGCTGATGCGCCCGTCTCCACAGGTCTGGGAACAGCTTTTAGGAAGTTATGCACTTGAGTTTCTTCAAATCATGTCTCTTTTGGGACTTTTACAACCATCTGATTCTCCATGTTACCTAGAATGGACTTTATGAAGAGTACAAACTACGGTAAATGTTTCTTTTTTTAATCTTTTTCTAATTTATTTGTATTTTTTAATTTGAATTATTTTGTAGGAACAAAAATAACTATTGTAAACCCCATTTTCTCTTGTGTTGTGATTTGTCTGAAAAGCTATTAGGAGAACTCTTTTTCTATCAGCAGTCATGCTCCACACTCAAATACACCCTGAAGTGCTGTTGACATTTCTCACCCAGAACACCTCTGAATGTCCTATCACAATTTACATTATATCACAATAATGTTAATGCTAAGACAAAGTAATGCCTATTATTTTCAGCACTTCTTGTTTTGAAGGAATGAAAGAGAAAGAGGAAATGATTAGCCTTCATCTATACACAGTAAAACATAAAGCATTGTGATTAAAGACAGCTTTTGTACGTAAAGCTTTCAAATGTTAACACATTGACTCACAATCCTGTGATTAATTCAATAAAATGCAGTGTTTTTATTTTTAAGTAAATCTGTTACAAAGTGTTAAACATTGAAGTTAATAATTGGTTTTCTGCAAGGAATGCAGAATAGATCACATAACCAATGTTGAATAATATGACATATTTACCTTAATATACATGTAAAATATAACATTATATAATAGTATATATATATAT
>JAZGTJ010000831.1:0-76335 GCA_036877575.1 Botia almorhae | reverse complement strand
CTGACAAATCTAGCAGAATGAGAACTGATGATTTGGAGTCCGCTTTAGCCAGTCTAAGGTCTTCAACAACCGAAAGCAGTGCAGTCTCGGTCGAATGACCTTTTTTGAAGCCGGATTGGTTGACATCCAAGAGGTTGTTCTGGGAGAGGAAGGCAGAGAGTTAACTGAACATGGCTTTTTCTAGAAGTTTGGCCATGAATGGAAGCAGGGATACCGGTCTGTAGTTTTTAAGAAGTGTTGGATCTAGATTAGGTTTCTTTAGCAGTGGGGTTACCCTAGCCTGCTTAAATGAAGTGGGGAAGATGCCAGTGAGGAGAGATGTATTGATTATATGAGTAAGAGCTGGTGTGACTGCTGGAGAAATGGCTTGTAGAAGCCAGTTTCCAGTGACAAGCCATTTGTTTGTACACATTGAAGCAAAAATGATATGGAATTTTGATCTCAAAATGTCCTGACGTACATTGTAATGATGGCAGGATAGAACACGCACAAACACAATTTTTTATTGCTTATTGTGTTTTATTCAATTCTAAAAGTTTTAATTAATTATTATTTGAAAGTATTTTAAATTTTGTACATAAAGTACAATAAATGAAATAATATTCATGTAGATAAAAACATTGTTGGAAGATATGGGTCTATGACATCACCCTGACATGAAGGCATCCAAAGAGATGGAACACAATGATACATATTAATGTTTAAGCAAATAAAATGTGTCAATGAGTCAAAATTTCTACATGACAATGAGTGACATGAAAATCTAGCCATAGTAGTATTGCTGCTCAAGACATTTATTCAACCCACTGCTAATGAAACCAGTAGACAGAGCAAAACAAAAACTTTGTGTTCTGTGGATGTTAGAGGTTCTGTAAAGAACCATACAGCCCACACTTTTATTTTTAAGGGTGCAGGGCATCATTCCATCACTACGTTCAAGGCTTCTTAAACTCCTGAAAGTGCTCTTGACTGCACGGCATATTTGGATGTATGTTTGGTTATAACACTTTTCTGAATCATCCAATGATCTGTAGATCACATGACCCCAGAGTACCACAAGAAGAATCACCAATAACTTTTCACACATACAGCTCTCTCTCCATCATGTTGAGAGTAGTTGATTAAGGCTGGAGTCTGTAATTAGCACAAAGGCTTTATCACCATGCACACAGAGCTCTCTCTTTATGCGGCCTGTCCACTTGCTCACAGATCACAGCTGTTGCTTTGGTTGTAGACCTTATGATCAACATCTCCAGTTACACAAAGTGGTTAGAATTCAGCAACAATAATGGTAAATGAATTGTCCCATTAATGCCCAGCTAACAGTGAATGTTCTCAGAATCTAGGCTAACATTCTCAAAAAGTTCCCTTAAATTTCTCTCAAAGTTTTTAAAACATTCTAGCAGTAACATTAGCAAATCTTTTTACCAATATATATATATATATATATATATATATGTATCAAAAATGTTATTTTTAAATTGTTAGTGGAATGTTTTCAAAATGTTACAGAATTTTCAAAGGCATGCATCTCAGCATGCATCACAGGTGAAATCTTTTGATTTTTTTCAACAGTCATTTTTCATGCACAATGAACGATCTGCTTACAAATTAAACTAAAACTGTTGTTTCCTTCATCAAGTACCCTAATGTATCCTGATAAAACTGTTTGTCTGACGAAACTGATTGATAGCTGTCATGTGTGTTACAGAGGAGGTCTGAGTCCTCGTTACAATGTGATTACAAATGTATAATTAATTGTCCCACTTTTTTAATAAAAAGTTTTGCTTACCCTCCAAAACATGATCAATGTGTCTGTCAAATATCTGAAGAATTTTCTATTGCTACACAGAACAACTATTGTACCCCCCACACCCCGTTTTCACAGGCTAATCAATCATGTATGAGCCAATGCCGCAACGGTTCATTTCCTCCTCAAGTTTTGATGCATTCTTGTGTCTGTTGTGTCTACTCGACACGGCAGTTAACAAAAGTTGGACAACACTATTCCCCTGACAATGTTCTCTGTAAACACTAAGCTCATTTTAAGATAATGAATTTGTTTTTAAAGTTCAGATTAGGATAATTATTAGTTTTGATAGTGTTGACATTGTCACAATGTTTTGCTTGTTAGTTTTTAAATCATAATTTCTTTAATGTTTAATTTAAACTTTTTAAGCAATTTAACAACCCATATAGCATGACAGCATGTCACACTATTGGTCAATGATGCAATAAATAATGTTCAATAAACTGTATATTTTTGGAAAATAAACATGGATATATTTAATAGGTTTTGGTTGTTAAGGCTTATACAGGTGCCTTTACAGATATTGATTACCAATGCTACCAGTTAGAAGTTTAAACACACCTACTGATTCTATTTATCACATTCTAGTACAGTATAGTCATTAAAACTATGGAACAGCACAAACTGAAGTAACAACAAAATGCAAATTGTTATTAATTTTCAAAAATAATTGAAAAGCAATACTATAATAAAAGATATGCAAATATTCAGAGAACATCCAACCGCCGCTCCGCCTCCTCCCAGCCGCCAGAGGAAGCCTTCGTTACACAACCAAACAGGTCAAAAAAAGGGAAGCAACAAAAAGAAATGTTAAAGTCTATATTTTAGATTCAGGGTTCCAGGGTCTTCGTTACACAAATTTGCCACTCTTTGCCCCTGCACACTTATGCATTCAACTAATTCATGAGATGCATTCGAGGATGCTTTATGACTCGTATTTAAAGGAGCTCCCATGTATGCTGAGCATGTTACCTGCTTTCCCTACTAGCACATCCATTTAATAAAACTTTGACAAAATAATTTTTTTTGTCAATCAATTCAAATTAAATAATAAAAACATAGGGCTTTAGACCAATTTCAGGATTTTGATTTTAGGATCATGAGAAACATAAATTCAAACAACTGCATCCAATCTTTTAGGTAGTCCTCATCCTAAAACGTTTGGAACGCTTGCATTATGGTAGTGGTATAAAGAGAAACTCTATAGTAAAAATAAGAAAAACTCCCGAATGGTACCACAGTGGATTCCTTTGCATCCTACAGATATATCATTATGTATTTGATATCAATATAATAATTCTTTAATCTATAAATCTATAATCCCCCCACTCCCCATGTCATGATTTACTGATGTTTTCTTGTATGACTTGCATGTTAACACTCCCTGCATTGTTTTCAGCCTTGCGTCACAGGAATTAGGGCAGACTACATCAGCTAAGACTATGTCAATACATCCACAACCATCCAATTCTCATGACCCATGGCCAATACCTCATTTACTAGCTGCCTGCTCCAGGTACACCCAAACTGGTTATGTGTCTGGCTGCTGTTTGCTTCTCAATGTCAATGGGAAATGCCATTCCATGTTTATCCTTTTGTTAAAATATCTGCAACGTTGTATAAAAGATCTCACTTGTACTTGTTTGTACCATTTGTTGTACTAATGTTGTCATATTTCATAGTTTTTTTTTATTTTTCATTGATTATGAAGCAGATTTATAAAACAAAACACTTTAAGACTGTTCTAAAAAAAGAAGACCTAACCCTAAGTGTAACAATATTGAAAACTCCTATTTTATTCCCAAAATCCATTCACTCTTAATTGATATGCACCTATTTTTACCAAATCAAATACATTTTGCTTATATATATATATATATATATATATATATATATTCCTTTGCCTCAGATATTAATGGCTTTGTATTTAGTATAGCATGTCTGTAGGTTTAAATACTAAATGGGGCAAGTTTTAGCTTTGCTGTTGGCGGGAAGGGTGACAAACATTCTGCCCTTTCAACTTTTTAAACTTTTAAGACTTAGAGTGAAGTTTTAGAGTATTAGTAGAGTGTTAGTAGAGTTTTAGAGAGTTTTAGAGTTTTAGAGATTTTAGAGTGTTGTTAGTATGATAATCATTTGGGGTTATATATCTCAAGTGAGTAACTTATGCTTTTCTGTCTAATATTTTCAAAAATTGTCTATGAATAATTTTAAATAAAAGCCTAAATAAATTGTTAAAAGTGAACAGCCACTGAGAGAAGAATTTTAAAAATTCTGTTTGCCAGCAATTGGTATTCAGTTCGTATTCCCTTATTTCCAACTGGGATTTATTGATCTAAAAATGAAAAAAGAAAACTCAGGTGTTTTTTGCCATAACCACTTACCCATTGCTTACACTGTCTATTTGAACACAGCACCTGTTACTCCATCTTACGATTCAGATAGCGTAGGATTTGTACATACACTTAGCATGAATTCCTTTCTCCAGGTAACACAGAATGTCCTGCAAACTCCCTAAACAAATCATCACAGGTGTGTATGTGATCAGTGGGGGAAACACATGCAAAACACCCTGCCCTAAGATTTAGATTTTATTATGAAGATTAATCACCATCAGAAATACGAGGAAACGCTTGAACTTTTTTACCTTTTAAAAAATGACAATTGTGGTTGAAGTGGGCCAACTTTCAGGTCCTTACATAACCTGGGTTTTAAGGTGAAGAGTTTAACACCTTGAGTTCAGGGTCTAATTAGCACATACGGGTTACTTTTGTTAGACTGATTCCATTCCACCCAACTTCCCCAAGTTTAATGGTACCATTTTAATTTAAAAAAAATCTACGATCAATGCAAATGTAATTAAAAATCTTTAAAGAGGGCTTTTTCCTCAGTTACCAAAGTAAGTGATTAAGTCAGTAAAGGAATGAATAAATGAATTATTTAATAAATAAGTTTTTTATTGTAACATTTTAATGTTAAAGTAATAGGAAATGTGGAATACTAGCTGTGACATTAAATTGTTTAGTAGTGATGACAAGAATTAACTCCATCATACAGTCTCCCATTTATTCTCCACATACCAGCAGTGTTGTTTACCCTGATAGTGTTTACTTTTGCATTCCAAACCCAGAATTGGAGAATGATCCATGTTGTTCAATGAGCAATGAGAATGTTCATTTACAAATTGGCTCTACTGTCTAACAACTGGATTAAATTGTATGTTTAGATGATGATGTTTATGTCATTGTTGGTTTTTTAGGACTACCTCCAAGGAATGTTGTTAAAGGACACACTGTCACCAAAAACAGTCAGATAAAGTTATTGTGGAGGCATGAATGGTAATCAAAGGGGAAACACAAGCAGCTGTAATGTGTAGCTTGTGGAAACCCAAACAGGAGATGTGGTATGATAAGAGATGATGTTGATTGTGTAACTGAAAAGTCTATATCTCCACAGACTGTGACCGCACTGTTGTATGCTCTTCAAAGACACAAACTGAGATACTTGCACAGTCTTGGTTTAGTTGTGGTCCTGTCTGTAGAGTTTTGGAGACTACTTAAATATTGAGTGATTCAGACAAGATAACGAAACAAGAAATTAATGCTGTCTATTTAAATATGTTAAATTCTAAAAAGGAACATATCTTGGAAAACAGGCTTTTTAAAGTCAGATGAAGCCTGGGTTAATTTATTAAATGCATGGCAAACGTTCTGGTTACATATGTAACCCCCGTTCCCTGAAGGAGGGAACGGAGATGTTACGTCAACTGACTGACGTACGGGATCTTGCTTGAGAGCCCTATCACCTTCGCGTAGAAAAAAACACGCCAATGGGCATCAGCCCGAGAGGAAAGAGCCAATGAGCATTGGACAAGAGAGCTGCGCGCCAGGTGTATAAAGCCGGCCGGCGCACACTTTCATTCAGGTTCTTGCTGAGGAGCCAGGATATGTCCCAGTCAATCAGTGGTGAATCAGGCTTGCGGCAGGGAGACGTAACGTCTCCGTTCCCTCCTTTAGGTTACATATGTAACCAGGACGTTCCCTTTCAGTAAGTCACATTCTGATAGAGGCGAGCGCGGTCATGAGCGCTGTCTTGAGCGACAGACCTTCAGGCTCGACTGACTCCAGTGGCTCGAAGCAGGCTTCCCGCAGCCCAAAGAGGACTACAGAAAGATCCCAGGAGGGAAAGAGGGGCGGGCTCGGCGGGTTCAATCCTCGGGTGCCCCGTACGAACCTGATGACCAGCTCGTGCTTCCCTAAATACTTACCTTCTACTGTGATGGGCCAATATAGCCGCCACATACACCTTCAGGGTGGAAGGGGACAACCTCCGTTCCAACCCTTCCTGCAGAAAGAAAAGCACAGAGCTGATCGGGCAAGTGTAGGGGTCTTCTCCACGGGAAGAACACCAGTCAGTGAACAGGCTCCACTTCAGGGCGTATGCACGCCTGGTGGAAGTAGCTCTTGGTGACCAGTGACCTGGGGGCAGGTCACTCAGGGTCACGCGTCCCGTCCACGAACCACCATGAAGGTTCCAAAGATCGGGCCCGGGTGCCAGATGGTGCCCCGTCCCTGAGAAAGAAGGTCCTTCCTCAGGGCAATCTTCCAAGGAGGGGCTGTCACAATGAGCGCCAGGTACGAAAACCAGCTCCGGGCAGGCCAGAATTGCGCAACCAGCAAGACCTGCTCCTTGTTTTCCTGACCTTGCACAGACCACTGGGGGAAACGCGTATTTGCGGGAGGCAAACAGGTCTACCTGTGCTTCCCTGAATCGACTCCAGATCAGCTGGACCGCCTGGGGTTGGAGTCGCCACTCCCCTGGGCTCGACAGATGGCGTGAGAGCGCATCAGGCGTACGGTTGAGCTCGCCCGGAACGCAGGTGGCGCGGAGCGACCTAAATTGCTAAAAGAAGGAGATGGCGGGCGAGTTGAGACATGCAACGCGAGCGTACCCCGCCTTGGCGGTTGATATTACGCCACAGTCCCTGTGTTGTCCCTGTGAACTAACACGTGCCTGCCCCGCAGCAACGGAAGAAACCGGCGCAGAGCCAAGAGCACTGCCATCAACTCGAGGCAATTGATGTGCCACAAGGGCTGAGATCCTGTCCAGGAGCCCAAAACTGCCTGCCCATGGCATACGGCACCCCAGCCTGTTTTGGAGGCATCCGTTGTCACAGCAACGTGCCTGGACACTTGTTCTAAGGGCACCCCGGCCCGTAGAAAGGCAAGGTCCGACCAAGGGCTGAAGGTTTGGCGGCCCGTCTGAGTAATAGTCACCCGGTATGTGCTGCAGCGCCATGCCCACCCGGTCGTGTAGCCAGTGCTGCAGTGGTCTCATATGCATCAGGCCAAGCGGAGTGACCGCAGCCATAGATGCCATATGCCCCAGGACCTCTGAAAGAGTTTCAGTGGGACCACCGTTGGAGAGGCGCGCCATCATAGTGACCGAGTCCAGCTCCATACCAAGAAAAGAGATGCTCTGTTGGAGAGAGCTTCTCTTTTCCCAGTTGACCTGAAGCCCCAGGTGGCTAAGGTGCCGTAGCACCAGGGCCCTGTGTTCGCACAACTGCTCTCAAGAGTGGCCAGAATGAGCCAGTCGTCAAGATAGTTGAGGATGCGAACGCCCACTTCTCGTAATGGGACAAGGGCGGCCTCCGCGACGGTGGTAAAGACGTGGGGTGACAGGGAGAGCCCGAAGGGGAGGACCTTGTACTGGTACGCCCGCCCCCCGACCGTGAAGCGTAGGAACGGCCTGTGTCAGGGCAGAATCGAGACGTGAAAGTACGCATCCTTCAGGTCGATCGATGTGAACCAATCGTTGGGGCGAATGCTTGTCTGCGTGAGCATCCTGAACGGTAGCTTGCATCGCTGGCCGCCACAGAGGTGGACTGGATGCCGCGAAACCTGGGGGGGGGCGTCTGGCGAACTGAATCGCGTAGCCCAGGAGCCAGTGAGACGGGCTGGGGAGCTCTAGCCAGGCCCCCAGACTCTGTGCAAGTGGTACCAGAGGGGTGAGAGACATGCCCGAAGAATCGCGGCCTAGAGGTGGAGTCCCGCCGAGGGAGGATGTGCCGAATCGCCTCCGTCTGGCACTGGACTGCCGAGAACTGCTGGGCAAAGCCCTTGACAGTGTCGCCGAAGAGGCCACCTTGGGAGATGGGGGCATCAAGAAAACGGGCCTTGTCTGTATCCCGCATCCCCGCAAGGTTTAGCCACAAGTGGCGTTCCCGGACCACCAGGGTGGACATCGTCCGGCCAAGGGCCCGTGCCGTGACCTTAGTCGGTCGCGTGCGCAGTTCCTGCATCAACCCTGGCTCGGAACTACCCTCGTGGACCTGCTTAAGCGCCTTGACCTGGTGAATGCGGTCGGTCCCGCCAGGTAGCAGCATTTTGCGGGCACAAGTGCATGCCGCGAAGATGTGGAGCGAATGCGATTACACACGCTCGTCTCCGAAGCAAAAATCTGAATGAAAGCGAGCTGGTCTTGCTTTATACAACCGCTTCCGGGTGGGCGTGACCCGGCGCGCAGCTCTCTTGCCCAATGCTCATTGGCTTTTTTCTCTCGGGCCGATGCCCATTGGCGCATTTTTTTTCCATGCGAAGGTGATAGGGCTTTCAAGCAAGACCCGGTACGTCAGTCAGTTGACGTAACGTCGAACGTGACTGACTGAAAGGGAACAATGTGCAACCATAATTGCTGATGATGTTATGAACAAACTATTCTTGGATTTTCTAGCATGGATTTTGCTTACTTGATTGAAAAAAGTTTGAAATAAAATGTTGAAATACTCAGAATTTCAGTCTCCTTTTCCAGTCCACTCTAAAACTATGGCTGAGCTCAAGTCATAGAGACAAGGTTGCAGGTTATCACAACTGTACTGATATACAACCATAACACACAATTGCAAGTGTAAAATTGCTTTAAACAACAGTTCAACTATGGAAAATATGTGAAGAAAAACCAAGGAATGTTGCAAAAGTCCTTGTGTGTGTAACTACTTTCTTATGCCTTGAATTTCAGGTCTGTAATTGATCATTTGGTTATAAATCATCATTATAAACTTACCTTTGTGAATCAGGGTAAGGTAAAACTGTTTTAAATACTGATCTTGTATGTACTTGCTCAATAATTGATTGTTTATTTTTAACCAAATAGTTACAGATTACAGTTTAAACTTTGATTGTTTTAATGGTTACTGTGGCAGAGGGATACAAATAATATCAAATTTCCAAATGTAACTAATTTTAAATGTATTTTCATAGCATTTTTTACAATGTTGCATTGTTTTAAAACATTTACATATGATGAAAAGAAAAACACTGAAAACAGGAAAAGTAATAAATATGTACAACAAATTGAATACAGAATATGTGATATTATTGCTAATTTTATTGTTTAGTATAAGATAAGTAAAACTAATTGTAAAAGTAAAAATTGACAAAAAAGTAAAAAAATTGTAATTGGTTTATGAATATAAAGTTGACTGAACTGATGATAACTACAACAAATTTTACCCATTTAAAGAAATAGACATGCATCAGAAACACCTGAAATTGTGTGGGAAGGCTCATACCTATCGCAGAATTTTATAAAATGGTAAAGTATCTGTAACAGAGACTCAGAATCATGAGGATCCATCTGCAGCATGTTTATTTATGATGGTCAAACAGGCAATAGTTCAATATCGGCAAACAGAGCAATGGCGATAAGGCAAAGTCATAAACGTGAAAACAGGCAATGGTCGGGCAGACAGCAAACAATCAAAACAGTGTCCAGGCAAAGTCAAAAGGCAGGCAGCAAACAATCCAAAAATGTAATCCAAATCAAAGTCAAGGGGCAGGCAGCAAACTATCAGAAAACCAGAAACAATCCAATATAAACCAGGTAGACAATGATAATAAATGCAAAAGACTCGCAAAGAGTCCTTAGAAGTCTAGGGTTTAAATACCCAAGCTGATTGGAATCAGGTGTACCAAACAGGAAGTGATCAGCCCCAGATACGGGACCATGGGAAATGTAGTCCAAATTGATATTAGTACTCAGGAGAGGGTTCCCTCTGGTGGTGCAGGGGAGGCGGAGCAGGAGCCTCCTTCGTAACAGAGCCCCCCCCCCATCACCTGCATTCACCCAAGAATGCTCCTCCGGGCCATACCCCTCCCAGTCCACGGGGTACTGGATCCTGCCTCCCCAGCGCCTAGAATCGAGCAATTGATTTACTCTCTAGGCGTCCTCGCCATCCACCATGATAGGAGGGGCCTGTTCCCGGAGACCCCCCTTCAGATTTCCAAGCGGAGAACCAGCAGGCTTAAGCAGGGACACATGAAAAGTGGGAGAAATGTGGTAGTTAGCGGGTAATTCTAATCTGACAGAAACTGGGGTAATTAATCTTAAGATTTTGAAAGGACCCACATACCTAGGGCTAAGTTTCCTGCAAGGCAAATGAAGACGCAGGTCCTTTGTGGAGAGCCACACCCACTGTCCGGGAATAAAGTTGTGGCCAGGACGCCTATGACGGTTGGCCTGTTGTGGGCTGTGGGGTGTGGGCTCGACAGGCCTTGGAGAACCGGTCTATGATTGTGAGAATTGTGTTGCCTTGGGAGTTTGGGAGGTCCATGATGAAATTTATTGTGATATGTGACCAGGGGCGGTGGGCTGTGGGCAAGGGCTGGAGTAGATCTGCAGGCAGCTGTTTAGGAGTCCTGGAGATCTGGCATGTATTACAGTTCTGGATATAGGTTATGGTATCAGAGGTAAGGGTGGGCCACCAGTATAGGAGGTGGAGGAGGTGAACTGTGGAGTTGATACCTGGGTGGCCTGATCTTGGGTTTTCGTTAACCTGAGTGAGTACCCGCTTTCTTAACGGTTCGGGAACAAATGTGAGGTTCTCTGGACATTCGGGAGGTGGGGGCTGGAGCTTGTTAGCATTACGAATTTCAGTTTGCAAATCCCACTGGACTGGAGCAACTAGGATTTTCTCAGGGATAATACTCTCAGGAAGGGAAGTAACATGTGTAGCCTCAAACTGTTTGAATAAAGCATCAGCTTTAGTGTTTTTAGAGCCTGGCAATATGTTACCGGGAAATTAAAATGAGTAAAGAACAATGACCAACGGACCTGGCCGGGATTAAGGCGCTTAGCGGTGGCTCAAGTTCGCCATTCCAAGAGTGCTAGCTTAATAGCTAATAGCTCACGGTTACCCACATCATAATTGCGTTCAGCGGAGGATAGTTTGCGAGAAAAGTATGGATACATTTGCGTGGATACATTTTGGGAGGTGTGCCGTGTCATTGTGATAATATGGCACCCACACCATGATTGGAAGCATCGACTTCCACTATAAATGGTAGTTCAGGGTTGAAATGGCGTAAAATTGGAGCAGATGTGAATCAGGCCTTGAGTTCTGTGAACGCCTTGGCTGCTTCATCGTCGCAGACTAATCTGCCTGAGGCCACAAAACTGAACCCCCCCAATTAAACACTAATGTTGGCAAAGCCCAGAAAATGTTAAAACTCCTTCACTGCCATTAAGTACCTGCACAGACTTTTATTTCGTTTATAGCAACTCCCTCCTGGCTAAAAATATAGCCCAAGAAGGAGGTGCTGGTTTTATGAAATTCACATTTTTCACCTTTTAAAAACAGACGATTCTCGATTAAACAGCCTAGGACGTTTCTAACATGGTTAATCTGTTCCTCGAGCAACTCTGAATAAATTAGAATATCGTCTATGTAAACGATTACCCACTTCTCTAGCATGTCTCTAAAAATTCAAATCTATTTCAATTCAATTTTATTTATATAGCACTTTTTACAATGTTACATTGCTTCAAAGCAGCTTTACATAGAGAAACAAAGAATAATTACATAACATGCAAAAGTAGCATACATACATACATAGATACATAAAATATACACAATAAAATATTAGACGTTTACAATTTACAAAGCCCTAGGCTAAGTTAGACGTCAACAGTCTCGCAGCAAGCCAGCCAACAGGGCGACATTGGCAAGGAATCAAAACTCCAATTATGTATAGATGGAGAAAAAAACCTTGGGAGAAGCCAGGCTCGACCAGGAGGGCCAGATGTCCTCTGTTCGTATCTAAAACAGTTACAAATTGCAGCTTTAACATGCCAGAGTTGATTTTGATGAGTTATAGTTAATTATTGATGAAAAACTGATGGTTCCAATTATATTTGATAATATGTCTGGCACTGAGAGATCATGCCAACAAAAGCAGTGAGGCATAATATTACCAATTGCAGTCATAACATCTTACTGCTGTGACTAAGCAGGGAACAAAATAAAGTAAAACGTTGTCATGTAAATAACGGTAGGTTTACTAAAGAATTCTATAAAATCCTAATGATCTGTCTCAGGGTCATTTCATCCAGTCCCCCACCACCTGGTCTCAGTGTTTGGATCCAGCTGACTACAGGACCTTGGGGAATGAAAGACAGACAGATTTAGTGTGGAGCCAGTACATCTGTTCTTGTGGGAAGTGTTCCCGGTTCTGGTTTACCTAATCAATGCAGCCTAATAATCCCTTAGGGGATTTGAGTAATAAATCCATATGACTATGTGTAGGCAAGATTAAAAAGGTGAGTCTTTAGTCTAGATTTAAAATGACAGATTGTATCTGCCTCCCGGACAACAATGGGAAGTTTGGGTACCAAATACGAGAAGGATCTACCCCCAGCACTTGTTTTTGAAATTCTGGGTACTAACAGTTGGCCAGAATTTTCAGATCGCAGTGAACGCAAAGGACTATAATAGGAGAGGAGTTCGCCTAAGTATTTAGAAGCTAAACCATTCAGGGCCTTGTAGCTAATAAGCAGGATTATAAAATTTATATGATGCTTGATAGGCAGGCAATGCAGAGTTGACAAAACTGGGCTTATATGGTCATACTTGTTTGTTCTCGTGAGAACTCTGGCTGCTGCAATATGAACCATCTGGAGTTTTTGGATTAATCTTGCAGGGCAGCCACCAAGTAGGGCGTTGCAATAATCGAGTCTTGATGTCATCAATGCATTAATTAATTTTTCAGTGTCTGACTTCGAGAGCATGTGTCGTAGTTTTGATATATTTTTAAGATGAAACAACACAGTTTTACAAATATTGGAAATATGGCTTTCAAAGGAAATTTTTTTATCAAAAATGACACCCAGATTTTTGGCTAATGAAGCAGGCTTTATAGAGCATCCATCCAGAGTAAGGCAGTGTTCTATGTTGCTCTGTGTGGAGGGTTTTTGTCCAATAAGTAAAACTTCTGTTTTATCTGAATTTAATAGTAGAACGTTGCTAGTCATCCAAGTTTTGATATCGACTATGCAATCTGTTAGTTTAGTGAATTTATCTTGTCTCGTTGGGCCTAGCAGAAATGTATAGCTGAGTATCATCAGCATAACAATGGAAACTAACTCCATGTCTCTTAATAATTGCTCCCAGAGGTAGCATGTATAAGGTAAAAAGTAGGGTCCCAAGAACTGATCCCTGCGGTACTCCATATTGAACTTGTGATCGTATGAGACCTTTTCATTCACAGCAACAAACTGGAATCGGTCAGATAAATATGATTTAAATCATGCCAGTGCAGTTCAAATGTATGTCAATGTAGTTTTTAAGCTAATTTAATAGAATGCTGTGGTAGTGGTATAGTGTCAAGGGCTGTGCTAATGTTGAGTAATACTAGAAGAGAGATGCAGCCAAGATCGGTTGACAAAAGCAGATCATTAGTAACTCTGGGAGCAGTCTCTGTATAAGGCCTGAATCCTGACTGGAAATTCTCATAGATAGCATTTCTTTCCAGGAAAGAGCATATCTGTTAAGACACCACATTTTCCAGTATTTTTGAGATAAAAGGTAAATTTGAGATGGGTCTGTAGTTTACTAGTTCCCTGGGATCAAGCTGTGATTTTTTTAATAAGGGGTCTGATAACAGCCAGTTTATAAGGTTTTGGGACATATCCCAACACCGATGATGTATTAATAATACTATGTAGAGGGTCTATAATTTAAGGCAGCATCTCTTTCAGCAACCTGGTAGGTATAGGATCAAGCATACATGTTGTTGATTTAGATGCTATGATTATTATTGACAGTTCATCCCTATCTATAGTAGAGAATGGCTGGAGTTGCTCCTTGGGCAGGTTATGATGCACCATCTGATTTGTTTGTGTTGAAGACACAATGTGTTGAGTGTTGAAGACACTCATGTTAATGATTTTTTCTCTTGCAGTGCCTATTTAGTTGTTAAAGAAATTTATAAAATTATCACTATTATGGTATTGACAACTGTCAGAGGCAGATGACGCTTTATCCTAGGTTAATTTAACCACTGTGTCAAATAGATATCTAGGGTTGTGTTTATTTTCTTCTAAAAGATTAGAAAAGTAAGCAGATCTGGAGCTTTTTAAGGCCTTTCTATAATTTGAAACATTCTTCTTCCATGCTATCCGAAATACAGTTTTGTTTGCTTCCAGTTGCGTTCCATTTTCCGGGTTGTTCTTTTCAGAGCGTGGGTGTGCTTGTTATACCACGGCGTTGGACTGCTGTCCCTAATCTTTTTTAACCGTAGAGGAGCGACTATGTCTAAGTTAGGGTGACCATATTCTGAGAATCCAAAAAGAGGACACCGCCACGCCCCCTCCCCCCGCTCACTATAACTCCCTCCCGGCGCCCACCGACCACTGCGCGCCACACCCCCTTCCCCCGCTCRCTCAGGTTCTCTGCGGCTCCTTCCGCGCAGGTAGGTGTCATACATAAAATATTTTTTTTTCTCCAACTTCGTGTGCCGCCCCCCACGTGCCATGACAAAATGCCCCGTTGGCCCATGCCTAAAACTGCCCCTATGCACAATGCTTCCCGTTTATCACGACCACGACTGAACATCGGCTATTTTTCGGCATGTTAGTGACACACAGCTCTTGCAGCGCAGCTCCTCGTTTTTGTTTTGACAACTGGGTCTTTCAAGTCATCAGACAGGTACCTCAGAATAATGCCGGTGGGCAGTGGCTGCATTTAAAGTGTTGAATTAATGACGGCCAGTCAAATGAGGTAAAAAACCCGGACATTTTATGATATTTTACAAAATCCCCCCGGACATAATTTTATAGCCAAAAAGGAGGACATGTCCGGGTAAAAGAGGACGTATGGTCACCCTATCTAAGGTGCTCGAAAATAGGGGGTTAACATTTTCTGTTGTGCTGTCAAAGTTTTCAGAGTCATCCATTATGTTAGGAAATAAAGACACTGCAGGTAGGTTTTTGATAAAAGAATCTTTAGTGGAAGAATTTATTGTCTACTGTATTTATAGCAAGTAGGTGGAATCAGGTGTACCAAGCATGAAGTGATCAGCCCCAGATACGGGGCCCATGGAAAATGTAGTCCGAATTGATATTAGTACTCAGGAGAGGGTTTCCTCTGGTGGCGCGGAGGCGGCGAAGCGGGAGCCTCAGTGGGACTATGCAACATTGAGTCAATTAACATGATAGATGACAGGTATCATCTTAAACAAGATTCCAGTTTACATGGAGATGGCGCTTAGAAAGAAGATAACATTTTACAGAACAATGTAAATGTAAATGTAACATTAGATGAAATTAAGATGATACCGTTCATAGAGATGTTTGTTATTTTTAAGTAAAACATAGTAAAGTAGCAGGTTGATTACAGGAAAGACAATGATATTTGGTGCTTTGTTTGAATATAGTAAACAGCTATCTATTGGTTACCACTTTTGGTCACCAAATTGGACACTTTAAGTTCAAGTTTCTATAAAGCCAAAGATGTAAAGGAACATGGCAGCAAGTAGCTTGCATATTTCTGGGGGGATCTCGTGCTGCCATTGACATTACTGGGGATGTTAATGGATGCTCTCAACAGGTATTACAGACTTCCTTGATCAACACTGATTCAGCATGCAGCAACTTGGCCCACCTTGATAAACACACTTGGGCTAATGCTATGCTGCAAAATTGCTGCAAAATGTAAAATATGGGCTTAAGTTAACATATTGAATTGTGTTGTTCCCACCACATGTAAATGTAAAAGACCACCCCATCCTTCTAAAGTTTGCGAGCTGTTAAAAAAAGATTTAAATTCCAACTGTCCACAGCATGCATCACTGGCTGATGTCATAAACATGGTTAAAGACTAGTGGCTGGATCTGCTCTGGAACATCCATCTACTCACCATTGTGTCTGTATACAGTTGCAGTAAGTGAAGGGGACGGAAAGGGGTGGGGGGCAGCTTTACCCCAGCAGAAAGCTGTCACAGGGAATCTGTGTGTGAGTGTGTCACTGGTGCAGCCTGTCAGAAACTCTCAGTCCCGTTGGTGTGCGCTGACAGCTTCTTTGTCTAAGACTCACCCGTGCCTGTGCTGGTCACCTTGCAGCTGGAATCAGCCGTCTGCAGACACTCACTACGCATTTGCACAGCCGTTTGCGCCCTGGGAGGTGTGCCAGAGTTCAACTTGTTGATTCACATGTAACAGACTATTTCACATTATATGCATGTTCATTTGTTTTAAATGAAATACAATTTGTGAGACTGTACATTTAAAACGAATTATTTTTGTTGTTAATATACTGTACCATTGCAGTGTAAGTTTGTGTTGTATTTGTGCTATCAGTATTTTATTCATTTATGAAATTAATTGGCATGGCAAGGCCATGCTTGAAGTTGCTTTTGCTAAAAGAATGTCAAATTTTATTGTGTTTCTGTACTTGTACACTGCACAATGACAGTAAATTAGAAAAATATGAATAAAAAAATCATATTAGATCAGAATTGAACTGAATTGGGATTTAATTAATCCCATTTATTATTAATTATAATAACAATTCTAAAACAACAGCAGGTCAGCAGTAGGTTAATTTTCTTCCCAAAATGTCCCGCCAATACACAAGTCCACTTTCCAGCTAATTAGGTAGCAGGACACACTGGTGTACACCCTGCCCTGACAAGACCTGTCAAACAGATAAGATCTGCACCAGAATTAAGAAAAGGTGAAAGGCCAATCCTTTATGGCCATCTTACAGCGATTAACATCAATATAATCAAGTCCTGGAGTTCATCTTTTTAATGGTCGGTACCGGGCACAGATTTCAGCAGAAGGCATTATGAAAAAATGAGTGATATATATATATGATATATATATATATATATATATATATATATATACACACACATAAATATATATAATGTATATATATTTATGATAAATTTTATAGGGCAGTTACCTGTCACAGCTGCCTTCCTGCGTGACATCTACAGTTCTCTAAAATGCACCCATAAATGCTTTGTTTAAATAATATCTGTCTGTGTGCAGTTCGCATGACTTGATTTCAACACCTTATCAGTCAACTATAACAGAGCTTTTTGTCTAATATCTTTAATGATGTTGGCTCATATGAGCATGACATAAGGTGCGGATATTAGTTCTGTTCAAAAACCATGTGAGTTGCCTAGTGTAACAACATTTTAAGGTATCATAAGTTTGCAAAGTTTCCAAAAGGAAAATGGCATAATTTTATGACATTAAAAAATGCCAATAACTGTTCTGCTTAAACAAGAACAAATTGTTTAAATGCACAGAATTAAATATTCAGCATAATTATGCTCCTTTAAAAGACACCACAACTCTGTTCTAAAACCTAGTAAGTGGCCTTACTGTCACTGTCAATAGGCAGCTGCCTTCTATGGCAATGTCCTAATTGAACTGTAATCTCATAACTGACTGATTTGGAATAATCTACGTTGACAACAAAATTGACATCTTTGAGAAGATGCCTCTATACGCAGCTCACTTGGTTTTGGAGCACTTGCTTTGGCCTAAGACAAACCTTAATGGACAAAACAATCCCAGAATCCCTGCACTGTAAATGTCACTGCTGAGGTTGTATTTTGGCCATCTTTAAAGACAGCTGACCAAGCAGTTTTTTTAAAGACAGCATCTTACTAGCTCACAAACTGTGCTTCTAAGATATACAATACATATGAAACAACTTAACCATAAGAATTGTCACACAGTAATGAAATTGGCCCACAAGAATCAGGTAGCATCTTGTCACTAGATTATTTTTGTCAGGCAAGGTGATTTCTTAGATTAAATGACTACATATGCAAAAACATTCCTGATGGCCAAGGTCTGTAATTAAAAGGCAGGAGTTAGTGAGTGTTGGCTTGTTTAATCATGGTCTGTCAGTAAAGGTAGTGTAGCTGGGTGGCTGGAACAGTTTCTCCACTCTGTGCTATCTAGAGTGGTGGTGTTCTCCATGAGGGTGTTCACAAGACAGAAGGGTGTTCTACTCCTAACCATAGTTGATATGAATGGTATACAGGCCCTACACCAAGCTCTAAATATAACATTGACCCTAAACCTTATTCTACAACCTGGTTGATAGAAATATTGTACCAAATTTTATACAAATTGTATACCTTTTATACAGGTAACAATCTGAGAGAATCTCAGCCTGTTACCTGTATAAAAGACACATGGGAGTAAGAGATCTTGCTGATTGATAGGGGATCAAATACTTCACTCATTAAAATGCAAATCAATTTATAACATTTTTGAAATGTGTTTTTCTTGATTATTTTGTTGTTATTCTGTCTCTCACTGTTAAAATAAACATACCATTAAAATTATAGACCGATCATTTCTTTGTCAGTGGGCAAATGTAAAAAATCAGCAGGGGATCAAATAATTTCCCCCTCACTGTACGAAGGCAAGTGTTGTTTGGTCAGTCAGTTTAGTCCTGTGAATTATCCATTAGTTGGAATTCTCTGTTGACTCTGAATTCTTATCACTTTTAAGGTTCTGTTTGCTTCTAAGTTTTCATGTAATTGTTTTAAGATCTACATTTTATGGTGCTTTTAAGCTGTTTGCGTGCTAACATTGCCTTAAATTATTGATAAACACTATTGATTTTCCATGGAAATACTGTACATTTTAGGTTAATTTATTGTTTCATAATCTTAGTCCTGCTCAACTACAGACTCACCAGTCACTTAGATAATTTCATTTCCAAGACTGTCATCTTTAGCCCGTCTAAAGTCTTAAAATACTTCACATGAAGTTTATAGATGTTGTCACAGAGTTAAAATGTATATGTGCCACAGCTGTGTAATTACAGCATGCATCATTAAAGAGGCTTGTATTATAATACTTAAAATTTAAGATAAAATCAGCTGATAAATCCCTCTCTAAATATAAAGTTTGTGAATCATGAAACATAAATATTCCACTGAAATCTGTTTAAAAATAATCCAGACCATAGCACATGAAAAGATTCATTATAAAAGTCATCAGCTTTAGGATTATTAAGAAAAATATACATTTTCTCAGGAAAACATGGTTTGTGTTTCAGCCTTGTGGTTTGTGTGCGCCAAGAGGCCATGTTTGAGGAAAGATTATCTTGACAAATTGGATAAACATCATGTGCATGACAGGACGCTGACTGAAGATCAGCTCTGTGCATGCACACCTGGTGATAGTTTGCTTAGTGTGCGAGTGCGGTGTGCACCCGCAAACTCCTGCTTGGTCTGCCATGGGGTTTGTTTATTTGAAACAGGTAACAACAGGCATGCAAGAACCTAAGCTTTCCAAAACACCTTCCAAAACAGGTTTTCCAGGTAGCTTCCCAGTTAGTACTTCTATGATGTCTCTGTTGGAGAAGTGGAGAGAATTAGTCAGCAACCAAAAAAGAAAAACTGCAATATTCAAAATGGAAGACTATGATAGTGTAGAATTTACTGTAAATTGTATAATTGTATATTTTTTAAAAGTTGTAGGTAGAAGACTTCAAATAATATGATTTGTTGTTAAATTACATCACCCTGTTGCGTGATGTTTCCAGAAAGAGGTTGTGTCATGTTTCTAAATTTGTGTTTAAATGTTTTCTAGTCTAATGAAATTTTTAAAAAATCTTCTGGTTCACTCATCACACTGAAAATGGAAGATTAAGTTAATTGCATTGTGGGCTACAGTGACTCACACTGTGTTCTCTGTTGTTATCCAGCTGTTCCATGCATACTGTTTGCATTAAAAATGCTATATACTGCAGAAATAGTCAGTGCTGCTAGTATTCTATTCCAAACAACCCAGAAATGACGTGGGTGGCAAGAGAAATCTAAAGAGATAAGAAGATTTGTCCTCTCTCTCTCTTTCTCTCTCTTGCACTACCTGGCCCATTTCCATGCTCATCTGTCAGCACCAGTGAACTAAACGAGCATGAAACACTCATGGGAATGACTGTTTTGAAAATCTGGCCATTCACTCAGACCAAACTGGGTCTCACTTCCATCCACAACAAAACATCATTTCACCCCATAACCATGGGCAAAAGAACAAAAGAGACAGGAGCATAATAGCTGGTTCCCACTATTCTTACATTTTATCTTCATCATGTCATTTGTTTACACATTATTCACACATCTAAAAAATATACTATGGTTAACAGACTAACATTTAGACATGAGACGTCAACATAGTCGTCCTCTGATATTCTTTGTCTGGTTTCTTTGTTGTCGCCAAAATATTTGGAATGTGTCAACAGACGTTGCATCAAGTCAGACAGTATTTCTAATTGTCATACACCAGATCACTTATCTTATGAATTCTGATTTCGTGGTATTGGTTTGTTTCACCCTGACCATCTTTGAAAATGTAACAGATTGTAAAAGATGTTTAAAATGTTACCTTCAAGCTGGCTGCCTCACATAAACTGATGGTAGCATAATTTTGCTGACGTTGTGTCAGACTGTTGTGTAAGAAACTGTCCTGAAGCTTACAGGGAATAAATAATGATACTGTGTCTTGATGTAGTATGTGTGAGACAGGTGAATGGACCTTTAGATTCTGTCCTGGGGGAGCTGTCTGTGTTTGACTGATCATGTCCAGCTCATGCTGCACCTGAGATCACCTCTCTCTCTTTGTAGCTGGAAGATCACTGGAAGGGGATTTCATTACCTGCATTCACACATTCACTTGCTCTCAAACAATGAGTCCTGTACAGTAAGAGTCACATGGATATTTTCATTGAGGTCAGAGCAATATGTTTATTAATAAATAATAATAATTAAAATTATTTGCATCTCTAGAAAGTGACTTGATTAAAATGATTCCTGTGTAACCATTTATGGCGACTTTGTGACAGTTTAAGGTCAAGTTTGCAGTTGACGATGGAAGACACAGACTGTCTTAAAGACACAAGCTTTTGCTTACCTGAATGACTGCAGAACGTGTAGCTTTACTTTCCATTAATCTATATGCCCTCATGTATTTATTATTAGTGGTCTGTTAAGGCATACATAACTATTAATGTGTTTACTTTAGTGCATAACTTATTAACACTTGAAACAGCGCAAAAGAAAACTTCATGTACTTGGACAAACAGTATATCATTGTTTTTTATTAGCTTTTTATAATTTAAGTACTTGACGGTACCATAGTATAAAAATACCATATGAATATGCAAATAAGGAATTAGCCCATGCTTGTTTGTTATCTTAAATAGTTACAAAGGTAACACACCACTTACCTATACAAATAGTCATGCAGGCTGTCTTACTAAAAATAATCCCCAAGCAAACTGTGACCTTTTCAAAAAATGTGAAAATGTGTGCAAGGATCCACTACTCAAGTCATAAAGCATCTGGAATACAAGTGTGGAGAAAATACTAGGCATGCCATATAAAAGCTCTTTGTATGACACCCTGTTTCTATTCTTTTCTACAAGTGTATTATAGCTGACGTTTCCACTATCATGGAACCATGGGTGAACAACAGGGAAGGATTGTTTTCCCAGCATGGTCTCACATGGATCTCACAAGAGCTTGCAGCAACATTCCTCTATAATGGACCTAAAAGTTTTAGGTCAAATTAACATGCAGTTTAACCGCAAGCGTCTTTAATGTGTATGTAAGTTAATGCATACAAGGCTGAATCACAATCACAGTTCTCCTAAGGGACAGTTACATCCACAGCGATTCACAGCAACAAAGCAACTGCTAATACTTATTTTTTTTTAAGAGTAAGGTGACATGTGTCCTGGATTCATGCCTTGAGTTTTCCTAGTTCCCTTGCCAGGATGCTGACATTCTCTGTGTTTTATGTCAGAGCATGATGCCAGAGCATGATGTCTTGGTTCTTGTTTCTTGGAGTCAGGATCTGGACTCATGATCTTGGTCTTTGTCGTTTGTGGAACCACATGGCCTTTGGTTGTTTACATTGGCCATGTGCTTTCTGACATCACACTGTTTTATGACATCACACCTGCTGTTGTTCTTAGCACCCTGTCTATGATCGAATAAGAATTTATTTTATTGAGATGTTCATTACAGCTTTATAAAATAAACTGCCTTTTTCAGTACATGTATTGTTATTCCAAGAATATTACCCTATGAGAGAGTTTCTGATTTAATGGGATACGAACTAGAGACATTGGAAGTTGTGTGACCAATATTTTCGTCAAATCACTTCCATGACTGTCTTTAAGATTTTGGCTTTATCGTTATGCTTGGCTCCGGTCGTGTGTCTCTGAGTTTAAAAAAAGAGTCACGACTCCAACTTGGAAATCAACTGAAAATATGTGGCGTAAAAACATTGCGTTAGTGGACAACAGAGTTATGACCAAATTCACACTTGATAACCTTGGTCAATGTGTCCCAATCCAACAGCAGTCATAAATGAAGCTTTGTCAGATCAGTTCAATCTAAACTTTTATATGAAGTACAACACTGTACAGAATTGTGGTATAGCTGGCTAGGCTGCAAAGTATTTCAGTTACAGCTTCTTTTGCATTTTATTAGAAACATTTTTATTTTTCTGAGCACTTGCATTTATATTGAATTAAAAAACTACCATGAACTGTTTAGAGAAAAGAACCATTTAATTAATCTGAAACAAACTTAGATAAAACCACTACTTACCAATAGTTTGTTACTGGAAAAGCTACATTGTTTTGAAAACATCAGAACTACTGTAAAAAGAATGTTGTTAGATTTAGCTTGAAATTAGAAAACAATTGGCTCAATTTGCAGTTAGTTGCTCTTCAGCTCTGTACTCTATGTAGATGACTTGTCGCTGTTTAAATTACTACATCAGAGTCCAGATATGTTCCATTTATACAGTTTGTATGGACATACCAGAGGAAAAGTGACTACAAAGAATCCCATGACATCCCATGACTAAGCAACTGATTTGACTGTCTCCAGGGAAAAGGCAACAATTCTAATTTTAAAAGATACCTTGACCTACCAACAAAGGTTGCACCACATTATTTTCATGCTTTACTTAAAATATTAATGTCATATCATTAAAATGACTAAAAAAATCAAACAATCCAAAGTGTCTGTGTCCAGCACCAAACCCTAAAAGAAGCCTTCATTACTGTCATTCAAAAGCATTACTGTTACAAAAACAAAACCTCAGATCTGCAATGGAAACAATATGTCTCTGTCATTACAGATTGCTGCTGTGCCGGAAAATGCGAAACAATTTCTCAGTCAACAGCAGACAGTCATCCTGTGTGGGCTTCTATGAAGTCTGCACTGTCGTCCCAAGTAAGAATATGCCCAGTCATCACACCAATGAAAGGATGCATGAATCAGTTTATAGTGGCCCCTTTATTCTGTTAAATGAAATGACACTTTCAGTGAACTCTCGCCGTTGTTTAGTGTGTTAGTCAACAAGCAATAATTTTTATTGTATTGATAATGTACACAAAGATTAGCAATAATACCATGTATTCTGTTTACTTTAAAATTTACCTCTTTTTGTATATTTTAATATATTTTAATATGTCTCTACCCATTGTTCTACAATGTATTTTCTGCAAAGTTGCTTTGCAACAATGCAAAGTTGTAAAAAATGCTAGGCTATACAGGGTGGGTGAGAAGTAACTAGGCATTAAAAATTGAAAAAAGTCCATATTCCTAATACAAATTTATTGAAACAAATACATTTTAACATAAGTACCAGTGGCGTCAACCAGTTTCCTCAAACGGCCAGCTTTCTTAAGGAAGTCGTTTGCGATATTCCTGAGAACCTCTCACGGCTGATGGCTGTACTATCGACATGGGAAATATGAAATCTTATTTACTATCGTCTATTTAGACACTGTTTTCATCCTGACCCCAGTGATACTACAAGTTCTATAGTCAATTTTTATAATGCCTAGTTACTTTTCACCCACCCTGTAGAAATGCATTAGAAAATGAATAGACCTTTATCACAGCGGAACTAATATCCAGAAGTGCTGGAGATCGAATCAGCGAATCAATTCTTCCGGTCTGGCTATCAAAACAGTGGTGCCGGCACATCGGATGACATTCTCTTGCCAAATTTGGTTTACTTGGTGAATTACCATAACAAAGTTGCATGCAGTGTCAGATATAGTGAACAGAGGTATTAGTACAGGAAAGCTGCTGTTGGTCAATGCAAAAGAATGAAGAGTCCTATAAACCACAAGTTGCTAAATGTTCTGAAAGTTTAGCCCTAACATACTCTAGTCCCTACTCACTGAAACAACATTCATTAAAGATATCTGTGCTCTCCTGTATTTTGACACAAATTTATTGCAGTATTTCAGAGGTTCTCCACTTTAGTTTCAGACAAAACTTAAACAACAAAACTGCAAAAACACTTAAAAGTTGTCACTGTAGAAAATTTCGAAATGCATAGTGCACATGAACGTACTTCCGCATATTATTTTTAAAGAAGGACACCATACTAATCTCACCTATGAAATTGTAAAACTCAGATAAGGGCATCATTGTTTAGAATTAGAGCAGTCCAGTACGCTGCAATAACACCGGCAAAAGGATTCAGCCATTAGTTTTGACTGCACTGTGATGGTACCGGAAGTAACGATACACTGCTTTACTTACCGGAAGCAGGATATGTGATAAAGGTCTATTGTATTGGAATAAATGTTATCAATCTACTAAAGAGAAATGTTGTGATTTTGTTATGGCTTTGTGTCTCTGCCCAAGCCAAAAAAAAAAAATATATATTTTTCCTCTTAGAGTTTAAAAGATTAGGTGGGGGATGGCTGAAGTTTTCTGCTTCTGAGATTTTTAAAGACCTCAGGTATATGTGTATCTTTTCTAGATGTCTCAGCCTACACTCAGATTGATGCCTCAGAAAGTCTGCAATCAAAATATTGCAATAGCATTAAGGACTTGTTGCAGGAGTTGAAACATTTCTTATTAGAGTTTTCCAATGACCAGTGATATAAACTATGATATCCACTTCCCTATAAGACAAAGCTGCAAGACAAAGTTACTAACTTAATGCATTTTGCACACCGGTTTTGATTACTTGAGCAATCTCAAGCTTGATCCAATCCCTATTGATCCAATACAATGTGACTATTTTCACATTGTATTATTTGTCATAGTACAGTTCCACTTTCAAGAATTGCCTGAATGGTTTGTACCCACACAGTTACTGAAGTCCTTCTCATGAGCCCCAAACCATCTATTCATGTGTATTCTAGCCTCCTAAAAGGTTCTTTGTCAGACTGTATGGTTCCATAAAGAACCTTAAACATCCACATTCTCGTTAGTGGAAAAAGGTTCTACAGACTATAAAAAAGTCATGAATAAAGGGTTCATAGGGAGTCTTTGACTGAAGGTGAAGCAAAAATGGTTTTTTTATGGCATCAGTGCAATGAACCCTTTAATGCGCCTATAAGTGTCTAGTGCTATAAAAGCATCAAAATATCACATTTAAATAAGTTAAATTTTGACAGAAGTTGTTACCAAGCTACAATGGAAAACAATTGTTGATATTTGCAGCGACAAACTGCTGCAGTTAGACAAACTAACTCAGTGTGAAAACAGCCTGAAACTTCTGAGCTATAAGAGTTATTTAAAAGTGTTTATCAGTGCCTACATTTATAGAGTTTTCTAGAGGTTTCTACCTGTCCTTCATGTCTGATTTAATGACAATCAAAGTAGAGCCAACCAAACCTTTTGTGGCACTTGTTATCTTTTTGTAAAATTAAGGTGTCTCAAAGAATTTTTCAAAACTCTCCCTGCTCTTCTCACATGTAAAGAGACAAGATGAACAACAGGTTAAGTCCCCTTTCTCCATTGCAGCCCAAAAGCTCAGAGATCTATGTTCCTCACTCATCTGTATAATGTCAGGTCATGGATGAAATTGAGCATTACATGGGGGATTGAAGTTTTAATTCACAGAGTCGGGTCTCCCGAAGTCTGAAGCTCATAGCAGAGAACTTGTAACAAGAAACATCAACCTACAAATGTTTGCTCGTGTTTAAATATGCATAAAATACCAGTGAAATGCCCTGGATAACAGATGGACACAAATGCTAACAGTCACATCACAGATGTAGGCAAAAAAAAGGATTATAAGCATGAATGTCAGCTTTGCATACATGTCTGTCAAACGTGCAACACGTTTCTGTAGTATCTGCAGCCTAAGGCTATAGTATCAGATGTTTGTCAAAACGCTGCAGCTCCACTGCACATCTGTAAGGAAGAGTAACACGCCAGCCATTTTTGACTGTCCCCCATATGTACCAGAGCGACACCTGCCCAGGATGACCGACATCAAATTAAGTCAGCAACAGTGGCTTGTGAGGTCCTGGTGAGTGGCTTGTTCCAGCTAACAATTTTAGGCTGTCAGAATGTTTCCCTAACATTTCCATTAAGTAACAAAATGTTAAAGTGTTAAAGATGCTCTTGAATGCTTGGTAATAGGTAAATTTGAATTTTTAAAATGTTCCACTAACAATTTAAGAATAACCTTTTTGATATATATTATAGTTAAAAAGTTTATCATATGATAGTTAAAGTGAAAAAAGTACTACTAACATTAACGTAACATTTTATGTTCTGCGGTTTCTTGTTAGCTGGGGTGGTGGATATGTCACAGCAAATGTTAAAACTGACTTTGTCTTCAGTAAGAACACCTTCAAAAATTATGATTCACTTGATTATGTGACTATTGATTGCTGTCCTCCATAGCACAAAAAGAAATGAGCCTTGTGTGGACAGCAGCGCAGTGTAGCACACATGCTGATATCCTAGATGCCGCCACATATACCATAATGCAGTGCCTTTGTTTGGCAAAAGCTGTGTCAGTCAGAAGTGGGCAGCAACTGGAAAGGATTGTGTTGGGAGGGGTGTTTGGTTGGCTTGTAACTGTGTTTGACCTCTTGCCGGGCTATGGCCAATGCAAGTGTGGGCTAGTGAATGGACCGAGGTCAGCGCCCAGTGACACATGACCTGCCACGGTTAATTCCAGCTGAACAATAGATCCAGCCCTGCTGGGAGATCATCCTATTACACCTCCATGCCAAATTAATTGTTTGTTTTTATGAGCTGCTCCTAGACTGACCCCATGGTCAACTCACTATAATAATATTCTGTGTAAACCTGGGAAAACATAGAATGCATGGCATTGTGCTAAGTCGATGGAACTTGGGTTTGTCGGTTTGTCAGGGTCTGACATCTCTGTTTTGTCACAGATATGAATATACAATGAAAAAAACTGTTATGTAAGTGTGTATCCTTTTATCAAAAATAGTACTTGAGATGTGACCACAGATGCCAAAATTCATCCAAATATGAATCTCGCTGGAAGGAAAAGTAGGAAGCAATGGAAACTAACGAATACCAAGGTATCACAACACTTTGTTTAAATACTGAGAATGTTAAATGCAGGGGGTGTAGTGTTGGCCTCGGAGCTTCGAGAGAAATGGGGGGTGGGTTGGTGAGGGTTGTGGTAATGTGACCATTTCAGCACTGCAGGGCTGTTACACTGATACACCATAAGAGTTCTACAGTTACACCTTTCCTTACTGTGTTGTATTTTAATGGTACCTCTACATTAAGATTAATTATGACTCATATACTGTCATTCATTTATTTACCCAAATTTTCAAATTACAAAGTATTGCAAATTATTTATTTACTTTGACATTTAAGAACATTTGACAAATCAAATCAACACCAGGTTTTATGAGTGCAAAGTGTACTTTAAGGGAGTGAATGGTTGCTGCTGTCAGTAAAATAATTACTAACAAATTCAGATAAATATGTCTGCTTTTAGTTATTATTGTTATTGTTTCATACAACTTTAGTGAATTATGAATTTAAAATAAAAAATAAATAAATAAAGATTGTACATTAAATCTCTTAAAACAAAATTACAAACAAAGCAGTCACACATTTCAAAGTGTAGTTTTTGTTGATGCATCAAACAAACAAGTTGTTTCAAACAAACACCAAGTTGGTTTTAATTAAAACAATTTTAAAGACTGCTTTAAACACTGTTTTTTTTAAAAAAAAAACATCATTAATCCTGCATTATAATATGTTATGATAGGATTTTATTATGGATTCCTTTGCGTGAAATAAGTCTAAGTAAATTATATATTCTTTATATAAAATCCCTTTAACGCTCATTTCACACTTTCATTCACCTCGAGGTCAAAGTTGATGCAAGATGCAGGTCCGGCCCTCAGGTGGGTGACAAAAGCAAAAGAATTCAGGTGAAGCATTTCCGAAACACATGAAGCAAACACCTAAAACAAATACTCTGATTAGAAATCTGACCTGAGTGATGGAGGCGCTATCTATCACTATCATTCCAGTTATTTGCATTTAAATAGCTATAGTTTAGACTGCAAACACTAGTTTAAATGTAGCAAAATTTTAAAACAATAAGCTAATTTTTTTAAAAACTAGCTACATTTATTTTCTTCATAAAATAGTATTACATTTAATTCAAAAGCTTTCTTGTGTATATATATGTTTTTTAAATGTTTCTGTTTTGTAATACAATGTTGATCTGCTTCATTATTTTTTCTCCAATTTTCTTTCATTATGCAATGTATAGATATTTTATCACAAAACCCTTATACTCCTGTTCTGTAAATCTTTATCTTTGTAAGCACCATCTCCATGTAAGCTGGAATAAAATATATTGCTTAATATGATACAGGATGTCATCTATCATGTCAATTGATTAAATGTCAATGTCATGTTCAAAGAGTATGAACAGTCCGCACAAGCCAGTTCCTCTTTGTCAAACAAAAGACATTTAAGTTGATTTTCCTTTCCAGGCCAGCTAATTGCTTATTTAAGATGACATAATTTTGGTCAAGCAGAAAAGGACTGTTCATTTTTATGTAGCTAAAAACAGTCATGTTAATACTGCACACAAATAATCATTAAAAATAATAATTTTATAACTGATAATCAGTCATGTATTTATTTTATTCTATGATTATCTGTGTTTGCTAAGGTATATGTAACTGTTTTCTATTACTTACACCTTTGGGTTAGGGTTTTGTTCAAATACCTAACCCTAAATATTAAACTCCTCACCATTCCTACACCATTTGTGCTATGGGCATACATAATACCAACCTGATTTTACAGGGAAAACATAACTATTTTATGAGGCGGTAATTTTGTATGAATTTGTATGATGTGAATTCTACAAAAACATTTAATTATTAGAATAAAGCAGACACTGTATATGTAAAATAATACTATATGAAACTATGTTACGAGGTTTGTGATTTCATATAAATTCAGACAATGTGAATCATACAAAAGTGTATGATTATTAGAAAACAATTAAGCATGAAGGTCCGACCCTAACCCCACCCCCAAACCTAACCATCACTTGAGCAAGAGCTGATAATACAAAAATATATGAATGAGATCATACAAATTTATATGACTTACGTAAGTAATGAAATACGAATTGCCATGAGATTGTGTTGATAACATCCCACATTATGCAGCTTGTTGAGGAAAAGTGTGCTATTAGTTTTCTAAGCAATCAGATTTATGTTTTGGACTGGTGAACAATAAATCATGTAATAAACAGAATTACATTAAAGGAGGGACTCCAGCCAAAGGAGAATATAAGAGGGTGGGCACTTAGGATGTTGGCCAATGAGCAATGACCCAAAAAACCCTGTAACAACATTGTAATAAACTAGCAACCATTCCTTACAGCACAGAATCATACACAGTCAAGCATTACTTATCCATCTCTGGATAAGTATTATTTTTTTATAGTGATCTAAAATGGAATACAGCAATATGGTAAAATGTTTGGCTAAAGGTGAAAGTATTTTAATGCAAAAATGGCAAACTTAGGCGCTATACACACTTTCAGAAGTCTAGCGACAAAGTAGAGTGCTAGAAATTTGGAGGCAATGCTCTAAGGCTTTCCAGTCTCCATTGTGAGGGCTGCCAGTTTTGTTTGGACTTACTGTTCTTGTCTAATCAGCCATGGCAAATGTAGAGTCCTCCAGCTCATTACGTATTCGCACTCAGAAGTTACCATGGGAAGTTTTCTGGTTGGACTGATGAATTACCTGCCTAGATGACACCTAGTGAATTCACATAGTTGCTGTGTCAGTGCTTTTCTGATGGGACCATCAGCTCATTGCTCATCCCGGTGGTCAAACAACCCCCTTTCTCCTCTGTGCCAATGACCAGCTTGAGTTTCACTATTGCTGTCTCGTCTTTCAGCACCTCTGCCCTCCCTCCACACACTCAATGTTCTGTTTACAAACACCTGCTAACGACAGCCGCCCTGACCAGCTTATACAAGGTGTTGACAATAGTATTTAGTATATAAGGTTATATAATATTAAAGGTATATTGTAATTTAAATTAAATAAAAAATTTAGTTTCTTAAAAGATAACACAAAACACTTTCCTTATTGTTTGTTGTTGATGTTGCAGTGAGGACACACAATTTGTACAAACCACAATTTGTGCTTTAAATTATTTACATAGTCTGCTGGCAATTTGTAAATATTTTATGTTTTAGCAAATTGGTGGCTGATTTGTATGTAGACTCATATGATCTAATTTGTTAGTTTTCATACAATCTACTTTCACCCCAGTGATAATTAGGTTTAGGGGTGGGATTGGGGCCGGACCTTCATGCTTGATTTTTTTCTAATAATAAACTTCTAATGATTCACATTGTCCGAATTCATATGAAATCGCAATCCTCGTAACATAGTTTTATATAGTATTATTTTACAAATTTAGTTACATATAGTATTATTTACTGCTAAGAGCACTAAACCATTAACGTGACAATAATTTGAGTTGACTCACCCATCACATTCTGTAATCCCCTGGATATATCGCACTCATACAGGTGTCCACACAATCTAATTATCACTGCCATGCTTGGAAGAAAAAAAACCTACAGAAAAAAACTGGAAGAGAGAGGAAGGGAAAATTAAGTCAAACATCTACTGTTATTAAATTTGGCTGATTCATTCATACAGCATTCATGTACAGTAGGTAATTCTGTAATAGTTCATTACAGACTTGAGGAGTATCTAATGCAGTTTGGAATGTAATTGACTAGCAAACAGGATTTACCTACTCTGTGCGTTTAAGTTAACCAGTTTCCTTAGCAGGCTTATGGCACACACTTTTGTTCGCAAGTGGAATTGATATCAACTTTACTTTTATTGTATTGCGTCATTTTTTTACTGACACTCAACAAAACACCAAAGCAATGCAGAAAACCACAATCACAGGTGCAGTCACGAACTCTATAATGTAAGTCAAGGAAATCTCATCAACCCATCTCATAGCTCCATGTCCAAAAGCAACAGTGTCCCCCCACTGGTTTGATAACTAAAATAATGACAGTGGGCTGATTTTCAAGCATGTAATGAGCTTTCTCCTGCTGTTGTTGAAGTAAGGGGCGTGTGTTTCCTTCCCTGTAGAATCCCACTGTTGGACCCCTATCAGAACAAAGACCCTTGGATAGTGGCTACGCCTCTTTGTTCACCCCCCCTTTCATAAAGTGTGAGAGATCTCCCTTAGCTGGCATCTATTGACTCCTTTACACTTATGTGAGCTAAAGTCCCTTCCACTAAATTGGTTGCAAGCCTGGAAGACCCTCTAGACAAACAGATCCCATTTTACCTCTATACTTTTTTCAGCTTCTTGCAGTCCTCCTTGGCATATTAGATTAATCCAGGAGTGTGACTGTGGATGCCAGTGGTAGAACACTTTTGTTAACTTTAATTGTGACATTCTGAAGTTTGTCATTTGAGACATTACATTTACATTAAGGCATTTAGCAGACGATTTTATCCAAAGGGACTTACAAGATAAGGAAACTTCGTGTTTGAATTGTGATTTAGAGTATATCTCTTCCATTCTTGCAGCTGTCTTAAATGTGTATGTTAAATGTTAAGTATAATTTATTATTGGAAAAAACAATGGGATGTGTGGCCCCAGTTACAATAGTCCTTGGAGGAACAACTGGATAAGCAAACTATAAGTCTTAATTGGTCCATACTAAACTGCCGTGATCTCAGTTAATAACAACAAATATCTTTATGAAAGTTCTGTTTGACTTTAAGTTTTCAAAAAATTGGCATAGCTTTACTAATACAAAACCCATGCCTCTGCACACAGGCTTGACTGTTAACTGCATAGGCACAAATACAAATGTGGACTTTGAAGACTGTACTTTAACCAAAACATTTGAAAATGCTGCTAAAATTGTTTAATAACACTGATTGAAGTGACACTGAAAGGGCTTTCCAAGATGCTGGTTTTACTATATGCTGGGATTGTTCATAGGCAATAATTTATCACTGGACAGGGTCAATACACCTGTAGATTTAAAGGTAAGAAAAAGTAAAAGCAAACAGTATTTAGCAAAGAAAGGAACTAGTTCACAAGGACCTGCCACATTCCAACCCCTCCATCAGGTGGTAAGTAAGAGGAAGTTAAGACAGCATCACAATAGCCCACCCAAACCGTAATGCCCCCTAGAAATGCATTCAAGTGTCAGCATAGTTGAAGACATGCTTTAAGACAGGAATTCTCATAAACTCACTGAGGAATTCACTTGCTTGTAAATAAAAATATAAGTTAAAATTTGGAATTGGAGGAATTAAAGGGTTTTTATTAATGGGTTACACAATGCATCTGACGTGTGAGTCTCCAGGAACTATAAGAATCTCCAAGATTTTCATTATTCTCCAAGATGAATGTCATTACTATCCTATAATTTAGGCAAAGCACAAACTTTGTATTTTACTATAAAACAAAGGCAGTAAAAGCACGTGTTTCTTTTTTTCCATTTTGGGATGGAATAGGAACTTCTTTTTTGACTGGTTTCATGAAATTCACTGTGTAACATTTGCAATCAAACATTACTGCAAATAATGAAGATAAATTAGTTAAATCGTTAAATTAGTTAAATAAATTAGATAAATTAAAAAATATCAAGTTAAGTATGTCAGCCCTTGAATTGTTTGTTTTCCAGTTTACTTAACTGGAAGTAGCCAAAAATAAGCTGCATCAATTTTTGCTGTCCCTCTTGAACACCCTATTTTTCATGATGTAGTCAAAAGGAAGGCCTTGTTTGCCCCCCCCCTAGTTTTGCCTTTGGACAAAGTTTAGGGTCGTGGAGAAAGAGCTGCCTTGTGCAAGGCTTCAGAGTACAGCTGCTCTTCTTTCCTCCAGTAGTTTATTAGACGCAGCCCCTCAATGAATGAAAGCCACTGTTACAGTAAGTGACAATTACTCAACTTATCTTGCTTGCCACCAGCGATCTCACATATCCACTGCTCGACATGGCAATCATAATTCCTTCCTTCACAAAGCGAGCTTGTTGGGCACTGGCAACATCCACAATACTTCACAGTCAGTTCATGCCATCCTTGATTGTCTACTGGCTTTATCAGGGTACAGGAACATGTTTTGGCCATTGTGAATGGGGGAAATAGACTGAGGGTTGCAAATAAACAGGTCCAAGTAGGGTTAGGCCCTTTACAAAATACATGAGAGAAAACAACACAGCCCTGCTGCTCCTACGAAGGCCATCTCTTGTTTCTAATTGCTTACAAATAAAGGAATGAAATGTAACCGGTAAACATTGCGACTCAATCACGTCTGGGTAGGTCTCTCACTTGACAAGGTTGTCAGGGGTTGCTGCTTGATGTAAATTGTGAAATCATTATGAGCCTAAATATAATTTTTTCTTAGCATTAAAATGCTTTTGTATTTTTCTAAGATTATCCTTTTGGTTTCCCCTTTGTTATTTGAAGCTGCATATATTTTTAGTGTACAAAAAAACAAAGGGGACGCTCCCTCATGGTGCATTCAGTTGCTCATCCTAAATTGGTCGTAGGCACCCTCATCATTTGCTATGCCTCATTTGCATGTCTATATAAAGAAGACCCAAAGTTTTAAAGTTTGCTACTGGTCTGAAGCATATTAACTGTATTTCTGCCTTTTCTCCATTAGAAATCATCATACGGTGGGTAATCCTGATCCGCAAGTTAAAACACAAGAGGGTTTGGCTTGTTACAGCCACAGTATTAAACAAACAAAGGTGCATGAGTCTCATTTGAATTAGCTAATTCTGGTAACATTTCCACATGTATATGAGAAACTAAATGCCATACATATCCATATATAATGAAAATATTTTCTACATCTCTGTTACATGATTTTCTCTTCATAGAATAACATAAAATTTAGTCAGAACTGTGGACTGACAATTAAAGCAATTTGCTAACTTTAATGTGTTAAGCTGGGACTAAATGCAGCATGTCCCGATATCATTCCCCCACCCCCTTTTCACCCAAAGTTAAAAAATAAAGAGCTTTATTATATTTTCTATGATTAAGTTTTTCAGGTAACCATTAAAATATTTTGTGTGGCAATCTAAATTGAATGAAGGTCAAAAATATTTAATAATCTGACAGCATTACATCACATAATTGATACTATCAATGGCGTTTATGAACAAATAAAAATACACACGGCCTTAGAAGAGACATTGTGGGGAGGCTGTTAAAAGAAACAGCAGCACTGTGTGTGTGTATGTGTAGTGTGTGCGTGTGTGTGTGCCCTCTGGTATGTTTGTCACTGTAAAAAGAGGGCCTGTGTTCAGCCCAGCCTGGGCCCCTGTAATGCTGCAAACACCATGGATTTGGACTTCTCTTTTGTTGTCCTGTGTGCTGACATCACACACTGCTGATGGGCTAAAATCCCTCTTTCTCTGGCACCAGCACTTTTAAAACAAAACTGCCATGGCACTGATGAGTAATGCCAACTTGCCAAAAATACCTCATTAATCATCATGCTGGCACACACATATCCATACAAACAGCCCAATACGGCCAATAAATCCACTGAAATCATAATGGCAATCATACTTCATTCATAACCTATGCTAACAACATGCTCTATACATTATTCTAAAAAGTATAATTCAGGTTAATTGGTTAAATGTTAATTGGTCAGAATTCCATTTGTGCTAAAATCCCAGTTAACATGAATGTTCTTATAACATTGGCTAATATTTCCTAAAAGTTCTGTTAAAGTTATATAATACATATAAAAAACAATATTCTTAAGTTGTTAGTGGAATGTTTTAAAAAATGTTTTAAAGAACGTTTGAGTAACATTCTTATAACCAAGTGGTAATATAACATGTAATATAAATTGAAATATATTGAAATATACAATACTTAATTGTATAATACACATTGCTGGTTTTATTTGGTACTTGTCATTATCATGTTTGCTCTGTCTCAAAAACAACTTTCTGTCCAATGTCACAAAGCCTTGTAATTTTTCAACTTTCTTCTGTTCCACAGACACATCATATAGAGACCACTTTTCAGCATCCAATCAATTCCTGGTGGCTACAAGTCCATCTATCATTTCACCTATTTATCTCAAAATATATCATTCTGGAAAAAAAAACTTCTTGTGAATGACAATTTATGTTGACTTACGTTTGTAACTATGTAACACTTATGTTCCTCACACCCAAAATATCAAAATGTTTACATAACACTTTCAGCTTTGCCCTCAAATGTCCAGATAAAAGTGAAATGTAGGTTTCACTCACTAGTTGAGCTACTGAATCTATAAATGCTGGGGAAGCTGACATTATGCTGAGATAAACAAACCTACAAACAACCAGCAAACACTGTTACTCCTTTCAGCCATGAATAAGTTCCCTTACACTGTAATAACAACTTGAACTTCTAACAGAAGAGAGTATGTGAGATGTTCCGCACCCAAGCTATGAGTATATCACCGTTCACTTCTGTCATAACCACACTAACAAACACACAGCTTTCTCTAAATATTATCCCCTCCAAATAACAGAATAGGTTTGTTTCCAAGTCTTACCTAGGGGTCCAGTTTCTGAGCAGTGTCACCCTTTTTTCTCCATCATGATGACAAGAGTGGGATGATACCAGCTCTTAGACCTGCCGTTAAAACTGCACTCAAACGCAATCAAATACAATCAGCAACAATCTGTTTGTTGTTTGCCACACTACTCACTCACTCGCTGAGTGCCCACCAGACAGCCCCAGTCTGTTAAATGTGACAGATGGAATCGGTCCCTGAGAAAAGAACCCAGGCTCTGATCTGCGTTAGTGAGTCAGTCTTCTGATCACACCATCTCCCCTGTAACCGGCCAGGCCAATCATTTTAAATCACCGAGCAGGTTGACTCTGATTTTCAGGGCCACGTGTAGTTTGACCTTTATGAAAGTGAGTTACATTACATTCTCATTCAAACCTAAAAACTTTTTTTAAACTTAAACTGTATCAAAATAAACTTAGTTTATTGATTGGAAATGCCAATATTTCTATTAAACCAGGTTATTTTTGCAAATCACAATCTGGGCTATAAACTGAAGTCTGATTCTATATTATGTTATGTTATGTTATGTCAAAGATTACTTATTTGTAGAAACTACTTTCATAAAAACCAACTGGTTGCAGATGGATCATCACCTCTGAGATCTTTAGGGTTTGTAATCTGGCCCATCATTATTGTTATTTCACATTGAAATGTTACGTTACATGTCATTATGCAAACTTAAACACTACAGTTTAAACTCAACTGCACTGAAGTTTCTTTAGAAGAAATGTTCAGCCTTTCAAAAAATAACTAATGTGCTTGAAAATCACCAGATGTGGTGTAACACTTCACAAATCTTTTGTATTTGAACAACTTTCAGACTTGTAGTGAAGTTTGTTGACATTGCTCCTGAGTTAATGAATTTTGTAAGGCTGTACACCCTCAGTCACTAGTTGATGCAAACCACTCCTGCTTTTAATAAGGTTTTAATGACCACTTCTAAAGCACAGCCCATAGCTGAAGAGATGTATCCTTCGCACCCACCCCCTCTCAATCCCTCTTTACTCTCAGAGCTGCAAATCTGTCAGGCCCAGCTAAATTCTAACCCAGGTTGTCCTGTGCTTCTCCAAGAAAGGGTCACAGGGTTAAAATCGATTTCGCAGGCCACCTGGAGAGCCAAGGCCACAAACTGACTCAAAAAAATTATATCAGCCTTAGAATTGCCTACCACCCAGGGTTAAGTTGAGCTAGCGCTCCCCCAAAATGTTCCAGGCTCAACAGAAGWTGGCACAGGCAGAGGCTGGGGCTGTTGACCCTGCAAGCTGACCTCTTCAAACTTCAACTGAATTGTTCTGGCAGTTTCCACGGTGACAGGCCACTCCAAGCTTAGCCTGCTTAGGCTGTAAAGGGATCTGCCAAGCAATGATACAAAAGAGACACAAAACATTAAAGATGATTTAAATTATATATATTAAAAGTATAATAATAAAAAAATATTATAAAATATAAAAAAACAAATGTCTGAGACCTCTTAAATTTGGGTATTTGCAGCTAGGAAAGTGCGAAATATCAATAAAAACTAGGTCTTGAGATAATATATTTTAGCTGTCACCATCAACTTTATTTTAACTGATTTATTTTAACAGTCAAAGCTCTGTGGAAAACCTGAGTAAATGTTTTACTTTGCTCTGACCTACTGAGAGGCTGTTAGGTATAATTACAAATTTACAAAAGGTTAAGAAAAGTGTTTGTACACTTCTGGTTGTGTTGACAGGGAACCCAAGGTTACTTAACCCATTAGGCATTAATTAGGCATTAATTAAGCAAATACAGGCATTAATTAACCCTCCAACAAAACATTGATTAATGTCTTTCCTCCTTAGCTGAACATGGATTTCATAAAGTGAATTAATCAAATCCACCATTACCGCAATACTGAGAGCTGAGAGGAAATGCACAAAATACACAATTATTTACCATGCACCATAGAGACTGTGTCGTTTCAAACATATGACTGTATAATACAGTAAATAAAAATAAAATAAAAGTACATAAAATTGTATAGCACAAACCATGTCTTTCCACTTGTCTTTTGAGTTATAAACTTCATGGTGGCAGATGTGACTTCAAAGCTAATCTGTTACATATTCTACAGATAGCAGCATAATGCAACAGATACGTAATAAGTACAAACAGCTTTGCAAGATTTTCTTGACAAGGAACAGGGGGCATTTATGTAAGTTCTCATATTTTGATCAACCTGATAAATTACCAATTACATGCACAAATTTTACCTGCAAGCCATGTAAATAAATTTAAAAGGGGAATATCAGTTGAAAGGTTCATTAAAAAAATCCTTTTTAAACATGTTTTATAAACATAAATAAACACCTGTTAAGACCTTAAGTGTTCACTTATTACAAACAAAAATACATTGTATTTGGATAATGTACACATAAACAACTTGCACTTAATAATTATTAATTCATTCATTCATTCATTCTGAAAAATGTGTACACATTGTTATTGGTATTAATCATGTGTTTGCAAAGTGGCATCAATAACTCAATAATGATAGTTCAGGCTTTGTTTTTTTTATAGAATTGCCTATGGGGAACCTAGCACTGGGTTGTTGGCAGATAATGTCATAACTGCCCACCAACTGTTGCATGTTTAGTGGGACTCACTGTGTTTCTTATGTTAATTGGGCAGGTTGAGCTCAAAGACAGTGAAATCTCATCCTGCAACTAGATTTTCAGACAGAGATGTCATTTGGCTGAGCTCTGATGTCCTAGATAGTGAGAAAGGCACCTGATTTAAATGGTTCGCCTGTTCGCTCTAGTCACTTGATCGGCGTGTGAACTCTCTTATTTACAATCAAGTGCCCTCACTGGGCAGCACACGCTTCGCTGTCTCCCGTATCGCTACACATGAGCAACACCACCCTCTTTTAACTAACATCACACCTTTAGTCACATCAACCTATTGGTCTGATTTTTGTCAAAACCATTGTCGGGAAAATTGATATAGTTCTTAACTCTACCAGATTCAATTTAAAATAATATAATATTTGTTATAAACCTTTATAATTAATCGCGCGTTCAATTTATGCATTTTGAACTGTGTGTGCTAATGGCAGCTGTGTTAACATGCATTAGTTTGACTGGATTTATAACAAACCAAACCTGGTGCGCAAGAAATAATAAACGTAGGCCTACCTAATACTGAAGTGTAGTTTCTGTGTAACGCTTGTGTTTGTCCTATTTAAAGCGTTGAGTCACTTACAGTGGAACGCTTAAGTAGCTTTTAGAGTCTGATTGAAAGGAAAAAAAACTTTACATTCCAGTGGGGTCTCTGACGAGAGCAAATGGGACATTAAGAGATTTAAGACCTACAACCCACTCTTGAGTATTAATTAGACTCATACAAGACGTACATTCCTAATTATAATTTTACTTGAAATAAACAGCGGGATCAAAATAAAATATGTGATAAAAAGTAAAAAAGTAGTGAAAATCTTTGGTCCTGTGATTTTACGGCGAAAAACACAGCTACATCTACATTTAACGCATTTGAAAGACGCTTTTATCCAAAGTGATAAAGGGATTGAAGTTATGCATTTTGTCAGCTAATTTAGTAAATGCATTCAGTTCTTGGAACATAAAATATTTGGTTGATTAGGATTTCTGAATTCCAATTTCGCATCGAATATCGAATATAAACTAACAACTCAAATCGTTAATCGTTATAGCATGACAACACGGCTGGTATCCTTTAAGACAAAATAATCGAATTTAAAATGAACTGGCCTGTGTGTTGGATTTGAATTTGAAAGTCTTAATTCTCAAACATTACAAAAAAATAAGAAAACTTTACTGAAAAATATTACTGATTTTTACTGTTTATTACTGAGTGGTATTGTTAAGGGGCTTAGAGCTTAAATAATGAGTCTTTAATGGCGTGCATTTTTATATTGAGGTCTTGATAAAGATCTAGAATTGCAATCGCCTATAGCCGTTTAAACGGTTCGGAGTCCTGACACAAGTGCGTGTAGGTACAGGACCAGCCACAGAGATGTGAAAATTTAAGAAACGTAATTGTCAACAAGCCCACGCGTTCCATTGAGATGACACAGGGGTGACCAGAGAAACACAATGGGCTGGCGGAGGGGCCCATTCAGAGACCAGACAAACTTTTGTAAACCCTTTCTTCTGAAAGCGCACATAAATCTGGTTGGCCCAAAACTAAACACAGAAATTAACCATGTGAAAATTTTCAATAAACATTTCCTTCCTTGTGCAAGCATCAATTTCATCTATCCACTTCAGTAATCTTTATACAAGAATTTTAGGGATTGTGTCCAAATCAAGCCTAAATCAAATTAAATGACCGTTCAACAAATCAACAACTAATATATGTAAATAGTGTAATTGTCGCTGAATATAATCTTTCATGAAAGGGTGACCCAGTTGCTTTGTGGGTCATTAATCAACATATAGGCTATGTACGAGTGAAGCTTGAAATTCAGTTGAAATTCAGCGAAATTGGGAGAACAATGCTCTGCTGTTTGTAAGGGGCAGCCAATGACAACCTCCTAACAGCCCCCAAATCTAATGTTGGGAAACCAGCAAAAGAAAACTGATTTCATATGCTGAAGATAATCCGCGCACAAGTGTCTTATAGAATCAATAGGTTGATATGGCTTAGATATGAATATTTTATGATTTTATGTTTCATAAGAGCAGGAAGCCACATCAAAACTTTTGAAAAACAGACAACTTTGTGTCTTGCTACACTTCCCATTTCGCGTATTTACAATTTACAAGATGAACATCTTTGATTATGTTGAATTGTTTTACCCTTGCCTTTGTTCGAAAAGCAAAATTCGTAAGTTCACTATTCACTTTTTAATGTAACGTTTTAAATGCAACGGATTTTTGGCTTTTATTAGGCGTTTAAAGAAAATGCAGTTTGATAAGTGGTACCAGAATTAGTGGATAAAAATATTTGTTTTTTTTCAAAAAAGTATATAGTATATTGCATAAGTACTCAAATTCCTCGTCTGTCAGTTTATGAGACTCAGTGGTGCATACAAATCGCACTGGATCCGCATGGCTGTGACTGATATGTTGTAGAAAAGCAGAGATTGTTCCAAGTGTTGGGTGAAATACTCTACCCTAAGCTTTGAATATTGCCAAACGTGTTGCTCAGCATAATGATACAGCACAGACATGCATGCACAGATGTAACTTTAATGAACACTGACAGATTTGTTTTGCATTAAAAGATGTTGAAACTGCATGAACTGCATGATGCATGAAACTGTTCGACCCATTATCAGCTTTTTTAAAGCAACTTTTCACTAAATTTGCGGAAACATACAATTGCTGTTCTATTTGCACTACAGCCCAAAAGAGATGAGAAATGGTAAATATGCAATGTTTAAAATATGAAAACTATAATTATATTCACAGGGCCTTGTGATGGATTTGAGACCATAATGACAAACAAAACAATTGTTCGGTGTACATTACATGATAATATAGAAAAGTTACATTAATAAACTGACAATGTGAATTTAATAACGAAATAAGAACTTCCACAAAAACAAATTCCACTATGAGTCTTGCATTATTACATCAAACGTTATTTAGTTGTAGATAGGCGGTGATAGGCGGGAAAATTGTCCAATAATGCAGCAATTGATAACGTGTTAATAAATTAGTAAGAGAAACGTTAGTAAGAGAGATGCTTAAATTTCAGACAACATCAAAATCATTGTTCATATACAAAAGTAAAATGAGGGAAAATTGCTGACGTTAAGCACCATGGCAACGCACACAATTGGGAAAGGAAAGCTGCATTTACAAAGTACACAAGTGTTTGTTCTTTGCGCATATTTGTGCACGGCATATGCGGTGGGTTAAAGACATTTCTTTCATGTTGTCAAAAAAGTTATAAAAGTTAGCAAACAAGAAAAATCTGACAAAAAGTAACCCTGCACAACAAAGAATCCGGAAAAAGGACCGTCATGTGTAAATATGATAATTAGAATTTGGCTGAATTGGAGTTGAATGCCAAAGTCTTCGAAAGGATCACGTGTTGAATTATGATAGACTGCACTTTGATATTAAACAGGGGTTACACTTTAATCCATTTTTTTAAATGTAGTCTCCATGACCTATTAAAAGTAACACAATTACGCACACCTCGACATGCTGAATTATTTAGTTATGTCCCATATAGCGCCAAACGTGGTTAAAATTTCTAAATTTGACATTTTGATCTAAAGCTACACGAAGAAGCAATCACTTTAAATTACATGTTTAACCATACTTTTTTCTGGTTATACGCTCTAGTCAAATTCAAGTAAATGAATTGCATTAATTGCACAAAGGAATCTTAGTAGGCAAATATGCTGTGGTGGTGTTCGGCTCGGTTCGGCTCGAAGTGGGACTGCGGTGGTGCTGGCTGACAGTGTGAGGTCTTATTGAGACACCATCCCCCTGTTTCCCTGCACCTGCACTAGATCATTCACCCAATGAGAGATGTCTCTGACAGTTCTCAATTCATCCCCTTTCACAATGCTCAGATACCCCCCGTCACAAACCCCCTCTCATTAAAAGAGCCACAAGAAACAACTTAGCTTTCTCCAATTAGTTTTCTCCTTCCTTCACCCTTTTATTATCAGCTCTAACTTACGAAAAACAAAAAGAGATAAACTACGCATAAATGTTTACAGTTTTCTTATCTTTAATATTTTTGAATAACATAACAACAATAAAAGCCATAATATAATAATAATAATTACTATAGTTACTATTATTATTGTTGTTGTTGTTATTATCATTATTATTAGTTGGCTTTTCTTTTGTGTAATGATAATAAAGTGATCATTAATTTATATAGTAATAGCAATAGTCTTGGTAATAGTGATATAGTTGTAGTAGCATTTGAGGTTTATTGTTTGTCACATCTTATTTTCTTCATTTATTTTTAGACAACAGTACACGTTAACTAAAACATTTTGAAGGACTGTATTACTTTACTACTCATTTAGGCCTAAGTGAGGAAAACTTGCAATACTTTTAATATTTTAAAAACAAGCACCTTTGACAAAAACTAGATGCCATTAGTTCAGATTTCAATCACCAGCACAAAGCTTTATTCTCCTTTATATGGCTTGATTCCTTATCGCGGGGTTAAACGTGAGCTGTAAGTACAGCGAACTCCAGCGCTTCCCACCTGTTGCTCTACAGATATCTGTTAATGCATCACAGCCATGCCATACTACACGATAAACAACAACAAGCGGCTTTCTAATGTGCGTGTATGCTAATTTATAATTTTTAGGCAAAATGTAATATTATCACTAAGCAAACATACATGACAGCAAAATCACTAATTTTCATGTTTTTTGTGTCGAATTATCTTATTTTAAGTGAAACGCATTTTTTAAGTTACGTTCGTGTCCAATCCACTCACATCCACATTTAAAACTGGAAGTTTATCTGACAGCTTCAGCCATTACATCCAATTCCCGTGCTTGTATAAATAATGGATTCAAGCAGTCCTCCCTGACCCCTTGAGAGTCCGGCAGGGACACGCTTGTCGTGCCCTAGTCAAATATTCATTTAGCGCTTAATGTGAGCCCTTCTCCCCTGAGATCCCCTGTAATGGATGCCTCGGTGCCTTGGCAAAGAAACAGGACTAATCTACTACCACATACACCAAAATATTCTAACACCCTACAGATTTAAACTTGCGTTCACAATTCACACCTTCATAATCTTATGTTTAGCTTGATTTCAAACAACACCGACTGACACAGAATACTGAAAACCATCAGTGGGGTATTTTCGTGCCCTGCGGCTCTGAGCTGTGTTTTCAAACACTAAACCAGTATAACAAATTAACACTAATATGAACGCATTCATCAGAGCTGTGGGCCTGTGAAATAAAGATACAAATATTCTGCAAAACACAATGGCAGATGTGACGATGTTTAGGGCGCGAAAGTGTACTACTCTTATGTTTAAAATGAAACATTGTAATAAGTGCATCTAATGTATGTTAGGAATTTATTTCCGATAGTTAACATACATTAGATGCACTTGTTTAATTTATTTTAAATGTAAATGATATTTTATTTATAATATATTAAATCTTAAGTTTACATTATAATTTCATGATAATATAATACACTGCCTGCTCTGTATTTTTTATTTTTAATTAAGCTATATTTAACAAGCAACAGATGATTTGCAACATAAGCAAACTTGTTAATAAAAGTACTCCTTCACTCCTATAATCCTAGTAACACAAATATAATTAAAATAATCCAAGCATTCGACAGTTTTGCAAATACAGAAAAATTGCTATAGCTAAAAAAAAATTAATAAACGGAAATGACTACCTTGATTTGCGTCTTCATTTCATCTGGGCAGCAGTGAAGAGATTTACAGGCAAGAAACGCTGTGGAGTCTCACAGTCCTCGTTTCCACTAAAAAACAGAAACGGTGTTAACGTAATATTGAGTCCAAATCATTGAGTCCTTCATTTGTTTGAATCAAACACTAAGAAACAACTGTCATGAATTCTAAAAGTGCAGTTAAAGATAATGCAATACTTACTTTCTAAATATTGCACCCATGTGTTATCGTAAAACAAACACATATTGTTTCATGCAAATAATGCGTTGTTTATGCAAAATGTGCACTTTTAAATTGTGTTTGTAAGACCATGCATGCGTATCACAGCACAAATTGATATGGATACTTCTATAAACTAATAAAAATAATAATCTCAATAAGAAAACCAAGATAAATCAAATCAAAACCAGAAACAATTTCAAATATACAAATTTCAAAAATTTATTCATTTCAAAATGCATATCGAAACTGTTATAATGATGTTATTAGTTAAAATATATATACATGGAGCGTTGGCAGCTGCTTACAGGCCACATTATAAAACACAACTACGAAAAATGAAAATTCTTTAAAATAAAAACTTAAAATATCACAGTAAATATACAGAAAATGTACAAACCATGAGAAAATAAAGAACACAAACTTCATTTACCTAACTAATAAAGAGTGGGAGACCGAAAAATGAAAATAAAAGCTTTTACCTTCGAGAGTGTTTTTGTTTGTTCTTCCCTTTAGAACTAATATTAATAATTAAAAATAATGATGATAACAATAATAATGGTTTATTAATGTGTACCTTCAATGTGAAACTCTTTTCAGTCCTTTCATTTCAAAGTTCTGCAGGAGCATACTCTAAACATCCGTTTTGTCATCTTTTTGCACAATTTGCTTTTTTTAAAAACATTGACCCCCCCTGCAGTTTATAGACATTACATGTGGCTGTTATTATGTTTCTTTGATAAATACTGTACAAAAGTCGATTGCAATAATAAAACATTTGATTCACTCTCCACTTTCGAAATCTCATACGCCTTCTGGGATAGAAAACAAACAAACCAAAAGAACATAAAAAACTGAGTTCCTACCGTTCCTCTTCAAATAGAAAGCAAAAGTTTTGTGTTCTTTCCTTGTGTTCTACACAACTGTTCCCTCCCCAAAGTGTTCTATACAAAAAAATAGTCCAAAGGAGAGTAAAGCTGTGTAAAATAGTTCATTTACATATGTGATAAGGGAATCGTGCCGTTAATCGTTGTGCCGGGCACAGATGCGCTCTGGTAATGTTGGGACATGTGCAGTCTGCTCTGGGCACTCTGCTCCTGGACTTCCGCCCCGGGCAGGTACATACTTATCATATCCCGCAGGTCCCCTGTTTGACACTGTCCGGCTCGAGAGTGGGAGGACGACGTGACCACCGGAGGACTTGAACTGGACTCTGACTTTACCACTGAGCCCATGGAGCTTAGCGTCATTCCCGGCGTGCTCTGCTGCGAATAAGACATGCTGTAGGTGGGCGATCCGTTCATGTACGTCTGCGAGTTGGTCATGGTGTTGTACTGGAGCGCGCTCATGTCGTAGCGGTGCATAGACTGCATCTGCGCCGTGTTGTGCGAATTCAGGTGCTGTGGGTAACCCAGCTGCTCCTGCATCATACCGTACCCTCCGTTGGTCCAGCCGTTCATATGAGCATAGCTGTCCATCCTTTGGTTGACCCCAGCGCCCAAACCAGCCCCTACGCCCACACCTGCGCCCATGGCATTCCCACCTGGCGCCAAAAGCCCACCCGGCAGCGTGTATTTGTCCTTCTTCATGAGTGTCTTGGTTTTCCTCCGTGGTCTGTATTTGTAATCCGGGTGTTCCTTCATGTGGAGCGCCCGAAGGCGCTTGGCTTCATCGATAAAGGGTCGTTTCTCGCTCTCGGACAGCAGCTTCCACTCGGCCCCGAGTCGTTTGCTTATTTCCGAATTGTGCATTTTAGGATTTTCCTGTGCCATTTTCCTCCTCTGTCCCCTCGACCACACCATGAAGGCGTTCATGGGTCTCTTGACCCGGTCCGGGCTGTTTTTCTGGTTGTTTCCCGAAGAGTTGGTGTTACCCGTGCCCCCGGTATTGGGCTGAGGGGCCGGGGATTTCAGCTCGGTTTCCATCATGTTGTACATTTAAAACGATTTTCTTAAAGTCTTTTTCACCAGTGGTGAAAACAAGTCCAAATTTGTGGTTTGTTGAAGTTACCTTACCAATTCTGGTAACTTTCTAAAGAAGTACTCTTATGTCCTGTTGTGCCCCAAACTGCCTTTCTTACTCTTGAAGAATCAACACAAACTCGATTTCCCTTCTCGCCAGAGCCCTTGTCAACTCCTAATACTTTTTGAACAAGTTAATAGACAACCATTCATAGAACGGCTGTCAGCGAATATAAATGGGTTTGTCGCTGACCAATCAGAGTGCGTCTGCTCCTTCAGCAACTACTGTGTCTTTCGATTTGCATGGAAGGGCGGGGTTACTGACGGTCAGCAGTGCAGCGCAGAACCACGGGCATTTCTCCACCAATGAACAGTATGGGTGTGTGTGCTTCTGTTATCAGTACAATAACTAGAGTGAGAACATTTCACACAAATGGCTTTTTAATGAAAATATATTACAGAGACATGTGATCTTAAGATCTTAAAGCTAAACATGGGAAAATGTTTGAAAGTGTCTGTACAGTTTCTGCACTTCTGCACTAGCTTTAAGTCTGTATCAGTTCAAGTCTAATTTAATAGTTTTAACTCATAAACATTGAGAAGACAAATGAGTAAAAGTTTAAAAGGCAGCTGTTTTTCAGGCCTACTAAATTATTGCAGTATAGATTATTTTATGTTATTTACTGTTGTTGGTAGCCTGTTATTAACATATGATCATTATTCCGATATAAACCATTTTGTGGTAGATATTAATGATATTTAATGACTAAAGCATGCAGTACAACGTTTATTTGTCCAAATGTTATGACTGAAAGTTATTCCGAAGTTGACTAGCCTACAACTGCACATGACGACAGAAGTATAACCAATACAGGCTTCATTTCAGATAAACACGGCGGATCGCTTTTATTTCTTATTATGTTTCAACAGCGTCCTCTTGTGGTGAGGACTATTGCTCATTAAAAAACATTTCCCACCACATACACGCATCATATTCTACATTAATTCCCATTATATGCACGTTGGCATAGTTTAATATAATATAATATAATATAATATAGTAATGTAATGTAATATAATATAATATAATATAATATAATATAATATAATATAATATATTATTTAAAGCATATATACCGTTATTGTATATAATGTATAGAGATTTTAATTATATATATTCTGAAATCCATTCTTGAAGAATTGACGAATAGATGGATAAATAAATGTCAATAATATGTCCTAGTCACTACACTTTTAACTTATATTAGGCAACTAACAACGTTAGAATCTTAACACGATGTCAATGCAACAAACACTATTTTAATGCATTTCCAAACCCCGCTCTCTATCTGCATTTGAGTGCCTTAATCGTCTTATGGAAATGTATAGAACAGCGGGGAAACTTTAACATTCTTTAGCTTTGGCTAAACTGTCACAGTTCTACACAATTGTTTTATTTTGTGAAACAACGGGGTGATCCTGTTTAGGAAAAACTAAAATAAATATTTTTAACAGATCATTTAAAAGATCATGCTTTTAAAGATGAGCAATGAAAAAAATTGAAAACTGCAAATTAAAAACTAAAAATACACAATCATAATCAGAAGGAAATTAGGAAATAATAAACAAATTAAATTAAATTAGAACAACACTTATTGATGGTGTTATGTAAGTTATACCGTTTAAAAATATTTTTTTAACAACATATAGTCTCTATCTGTTCGGAGAATTAAAATCCCAAAAATGTTTTATTCAGGTTTATGAAAAAACTATTTTCAAATAGAGATGCACGAAGAAACAAACACAACAATTACACTAAAAATAAAATAGGTAATTCGGCATTAAGTTTTTAAATTACGAGTTACAAATGAGTAGGCAAACTATGGAGGGAAAGATTTCTCCACTAGGGGCCGTTCTGACTGCAGATCAAAATGACAAATAGCACACATTTATTTACTTTAAACTAAAAACAGTATCTGATATAAAGATATAATTTAAAAAATAAAGAAAATCAAAATTTGTAATTTACCTACAAAAACCTTTGGCCTTTTTATATTAGAAGATCTATCAATTTGATATGACGTTTGATATTAAATGAATGGCCTATCTTTTAATTTCCATGTTTCAAATGTAACTAATACGATAAACATTTTTTACTATTGTTAAAACCAATATGAAGATACGCGGGTAAAAGGTTTGTTTTCCTTAAGTCTGCTAAACAAGTTTTTAAATGACAACAAGTACTACGGCAGTGTATATATAAACAAGTACACAACCTTTCCAGATAAATAGATTTAGTCACCCAAACAACATTTTATGATAATAAAAATATAGGTCCAATTAGCATCCTATCCCAGCAGGCAGACACACAGACGTTTAGCATCACAGCAGAGTTACTTACACTCTGTCAGAGTTTGACTGACACATCTAAGTTCAGTTTCCTCCAGAGCGGATCCTCACGTGCGCGCCAGGGAAAGCGGACGCATCTTGCAAACTCTGGTCCAGCGGCTGCTCTCGTTATCCACCAGCGCCCGTTTCCTGCGTCTGCCCATCCAGAGTGCGGCTGCTTTCTCTCGCCTCAGCCCATCTACTGCTTCCACGCCATCTGAGAAGGGGACGATTGAAAACGAAGAAGAATGCAAGTACAACAAAAGTCAGTTATAGCAAGTCTACAAACCCCCCACCAAACATAATGAAAAGGGAAAAGCTTTATTTTTTTTCACCGGGTATTCAGAGATAATTTGAAGCCATTGTTTCTGGCACAGATGGCTTTAAATACAATAACACTGTGAGCTCCATCAACAATAAAAATCTAAAGCTTTCTCCTGAATAACACTTTTTGTTCGCTCTTGTAAAAGACTAACAAAAGCAGTCGTGAGGTAATGGGCTGGCTTTTCAAAGGCAAAGAATGGCTATTTTATAAAGATTTTACTTCAAAACGCTGTCATTTATATCTAGGGTAGGTATTCAAGTGCCACATTCAATATAACGTTAAACAACATAAGAACAATATCAAATCTATTTTTGCAGCAATATTGTCAATGCTAACAAAGTATTATTATTATTTAGGCAATTAAAATTCTACAATTTGGCAAAAATATTGATATATGTAATTATAATAACTGATTTTCTTCTAGTAGAAAATTAATTTGAACTGATATATTTAATATATATATATATATTACTGATATAATTAATTTGAACTGAATATAGTGACAAATTCTGCTACAGTGGTCATAAATGTATAATTCGCATTGATTCATTCATTCAGAATAACAGCTAAAGTTTAACAAGACGCTTTGGACCAGCAGTCTGTATTGGTGTTACTCTTTGGCTCGGATTGGGTCAGCGCTCTTATCACTTCTGACAGGGTACTGGGGTGGAAAGGAAGACAAAAGGCATCAGTTGGGAAAGTCGTGTGTTTTTCTACCTTTCTATAGGTATTACAGACTGCCTCGTCTTCTCTATACCTCCGTTTCAACAGTAATCCACTACACTGAAACATGTTGTATAGGTAGACAAAGCCTCTGCAGTCACTGTTAATCTCTACAATGCTGTTACAAAAGGAAAGCAATAATGACTTCAATCAAAATACTTCCCTGACTAATGAGCTTCCAAAGGTACCAGCAAATACAACAAACCATATGTAGGCCAATAATAATAATCAGAATGAAAACCAAAAATAGTGAAGCTGAGAATTATTGTGGATGTTCCATCTTTGGTTTTTCTTGGTCTGCCAAAAGACAAATAAATGACTTTACAAACAAATACCTCACTTTTAAAGCGCTATGAAAAACAAATTTTGCTTTTTGGCTTTCAGTATTATTTTTATAAGGATTAACATATTACAGATTTAGTATTATGTTGAAGATTGATGTACAATCAAAGCATAAGTAGATTCAACAACTATTAAACATTGACAAAACAAATGACATAACCACATTCCAAACACCCCCATCACTTTCTAAACCTACTATAGTTCACTTTTGCAAAGTGAACTGTTCCATCTTTGGTTTACTTTTGCAAAGTGAACTGGAGAATACAAATGTGTTTCATACAGAGCTGGTCTGTATCGCTGATACTGTATATGAATGGCCATTAATTTCCATATGCATGGGTGTGTTCTCACTGCTATTTTGTTTATATTATGGTTAAGCTGAGCTTAATGGGAGGATGACACTTTAGACCTTTGTATGCTTCCTTTTGGGCCCCACTGAATTTGTAATCAAGGGGAAACATTTTCAGAATTCGGGACCTGTCAGTCACAGGCCGAATTAACATACATGTAAACTTCTTAAAGAGCTAAATGAACAGAGCTCCATTGGGAGTACTCTAGACACACTACAGTACATATTAATGTACTATAATATTTATATTTTATTATTTTACAGTATCTTTGCTTAATATAATCTAATAGCTTTAACAGTTAACTGTGCATAATTAAATGCAACTAACCCTAAACCAAACTATAATCCTCACCCTAACCTTTTATAAATAAATAAATTGCCACCCATTCATGTTATTAGATTAGCTCAGTTTTGTGGCCATGTTGCAAAATTAGTTCATTATTAAAAGTAAATTGACAATTTTAATTGAGAACATAAAACAAATGTCCAATCTTATCAGTCCTTTGTGATCTGCATGTACAAATTAAGCAAATATATAATATGAATGGGTGAACTTCACATTAATATGACCAGATAACACGCCACCCCAAAATTAAAATAAATAACTAAATACAAAGTTGCATTATACAATAAAGCCAATGTTTCTCCTTATTTCATTAATGTAACAATAAGACAGTCTTGTTTGTATAGTGGCAGGACCTCTCAAAGCTGGTAAGGTGAAAGCACCTACATCATGTTTTTGTATTCAAAGGACAGAAAAAGCATGTCATTCACTGACATTATCACATTCCAGTTTGTGATCTATCCACCACATAGACAAACCATCCTGGAAAAACTGTTTAACAGCAAGAGAACACAGCGTAAAATCCCTCACCAGCCTTTTCTTTAGCTAAAGGCACGAGCCAAGACCAAATGATGAAAGCTTTAAGTTTCATGTGCTATCAGGCGGAAATGCAGGCATAGCATGTCGTGTGACATCACATCCAGTGTAGAAAAATAAGATACCATTTAGCAATAAGATGTGCTTGATTCAGTTGTATTTGTGACATTTATGAAATAATAAATAATGGTCTCAAAGGTCAGAGCCATGGCAAGGCTTTCAGCCTAGAAAATAATATGTTTGTGTCCATTATTAATTTTCCAGGTATGAAAAATGACTTTGCTTTATCATCAGGAACATGAAATGAAAGAGACTCAGCAAATAAGGTGCAACGAACATATGGCTTATATTTACCCATCTTGTCTCGCTCAAGTTAAATTCAATTAAAAAGCGCCTGACATAAAAATATAGACTGCTGTGACACTAAGCTGACACACACTGGTATCTTAAAATACGTGGAATTTACCAACCAATTTAGTGTTGCCCCACAGACCCACAACCAAAAACTCTTCATTTACAATGACTTTAACAACCCAGTGTCAGAAAAGCGTGCACAATATAATTTGCCATTTATTCTTTTAACACAACAAATACAAAATTAACAATTTATTTGTCAATATCTAAGCCTCTGTAAAATTTTGATTGTTAGTTCATGTTAACTAATATAGTTAATTACTATTAACATATTGTAAAGTTGTACTGAATTTAATGTGTAAGCAATAATACATAATAATATAATAATACATAAAATTACAAACATGGTCACATTTCAGCTGACTAAATATCATCAGGACATTCTGAAAGAATACAGTATATTATATACAATACGTATGATAAAACCACCAAAGGTACTGTGCTGTAAGCAACAGTTACCAGTCGCATCCCTATAATAATGCTAAATGGCACTTTTGGCATTTACTTGGTGATTTACTGGACTTATGCAATGATTGATCTATCTGTTGTAAAATTTAAAAAGAATGCTCATGCAACACTGTACATCCTGAAAAATTATTTTTACACAAGCCTGTCAAAAATCCACAGACAGAAACGCAAGACAACATACAAAAACAGAACTCTGGAAAACTTTATATTAAATAGAAACGCAAGACAACATACAAAAAACAGAACTCTGGAAAACTTTATATTAAATGTATATTAAATATATCAAATAGATAACAGAACACTTGCTCACTGTAACGGCAATAATGGATCTATATAAATGGCACAGGGCTGGTGATGCATTGACACAGTGCTTACTAGACAGATACTCCGACCAGCAGACATACCAATGGGTTTTGTTTACTGGCCAATTTGAAGCTTTGCTTTCGCTGACTGCACATCATTATCCATGAGACTTTAATCCCACCAGCAAATCCTACAGCTTCCTAAGCCAGACCTTTTGTTTAGGATTACTGGAAGCTTAGTCTATAACAAAGAGAAATGAGGCATTTCCTTCATCCTCCATAATTAAGTGTGAGGAGTTGTTTTAAATCCAGATGAGAAACCGGACACTGCAGGATGATACCTCTTAGACTTGAGTGGTAGCCAGGCAGGGGCACCTTGCAGGTGTCACTGTCATTTCTTCTTATAAGTGTAAGAGGACGACATGTATCATAAATGCAGAAGCAATTGAGAACCCCTTGGCTTCTTTTAGTCCTTGATTATGTCTTTCGTTTGTGTTATTTGATCTCACTTACTGAATTTTCTAAATGTAACGTTCAGAGACATGTTCAGAGACATTTTAACTGTGAAAATAGACACAATGTATCTACCCGGCAAACTCTCAGGGCCCCAATATACTTTAAGTGAAATAAAAAAATGAACAGGTCATTTAAAAAAAATATTGATGAAAATTAAAGAAAATTTGTTCTTTAAGCAAAACTGAAGAACAAACGGGGCTTTTTAAACAGATTTAGGCCAAAATTTATTTGTTTATCAATTTGTTAATTTTAAACTAAATCTTTTGAGTTTGTTTCAGTTCAAAACAGCACGAACATTCAGTTCTTTAATGGTTCTTGCAGCACCAAAATTTCACCCAAAAGCTTTTTCAAGAGCCAACTGGCATATATAGACTGTATATTATTTGCTATATAGTTCTTCGATGTTTCATTTTGGGTACATAAACACACAGAGCATGGTTTTCTTAAAAACTTCTTTGTGACACTTTGTGGAACCTGTGGCTTAAGGCTATAGATACAACCCAACCTAACCTTCATCTGTAAGACCACGAGAAAGATATCGCTCCATCTTTGACCAGCACTGTATTAAAACTACCATGACCTAACTGGTAGTGTTGCATTCTCTCACAGACTGCTACCAGACACATGCTGCTAACTGTAGAATGTCCACACACCACGATGGACTCTGGGACATCACTCAATGTCTGGCCTCATTAAAGTGTCTAAATAGGGGTTTGTTCCAGCTCTGGCAGGTTGTGTGGAGATAGCCGTACAGACGCTGGCTCTGAACCTCCATCTGAGAAAAACAAAGACTTTGTTTGATGCCTGTCCAATGCCATGGATCAATACAGTTATCTCACTGACGTTTTCTTGAGCAAAGGGAAATCCAGCAAAAATAAAGACTCATCCTTTGTGAATAGAGGAAGATCAATGCAGTGTTGCACCCCCACCATATCGAAGACAAAAAGAGACTGTGAACATTTTTGTGAAGATGCTGTTACATAAAAATTACATAGAAATCACATTCCTGTCAGCTGGTTAGATAAGTAGGAGAACATTGCCAACATTTAAATGATTTTCCAATGTAAAGATTTAATCAGAAAAATATAGCAAATTAAATATAGGAGAAATATACAATTTGGGGAGAGGGTCTTTAATTACATCAATAAATAAAATCTGGAAACACATTAATGTAATTTGTCCAACAATTCCTTTAAAGCATCCACAGTGTTTCATTTTGGATGTTTTCATCATTTACCAAAACAACTTTCTCAGTGAAAATACTTTCTGTCTTGTATTTCTACCCACTCTCTTCACCAAAGATGTATTAATACTATCTATCAGTGCATGCGAGGAGATGCAGGCATGTAACATAAGAACTGGCAGCATGATTTATTTTATTCTATTACCATGTATCAGTGTGGCGGAGTTACATGGCAGCATTAAACAGAACAGATGTTAACAGTGGGAGGTAATAGAGCACACATACATACACACAGATGCTGCAAACTGTTGCGTGTGGTTGTCTCCAGCCTAAGCATGTGTAAACATGCCTGTGTGCTTTTTTATGCCCTTTAAAAGTGAATGTTGTAAAGCAAACTGTTTCCCACAGCCATCCCATATCTCAATGTGTGCAAATGGCTGTTCCTACACCTCTATAACTCACTTTTCTTTGCTTTTCACACACCAGCAAATAGCTGGTGATTTATTTTCCCGTGGGTCAGTGGTATTTATGGGCTAGTTGTGAAATTCTACAACTACAGTATAAACAAGGGGAACAGAAAAATATAGACTTGAGAAATGCATTTGAAATCATGATCAGTCAGTCTGTGTGAGACCTACTGACTGAAGGCACTCAGGCCTGACTGGACTTCTTGGACCTAATTGTGTTTTATTTTGTGATAATAAGTATAGACTTTATGTCAGGCAAGAGTGTTTTTACTGCCTGCCCAGACATAATACAATATAATAGATGTTACTCTTTCATCTTTATAAGGGACTCTTTTAAATTATATGTCAAGTAAATATAAACCAAAATTGAGACAAATTGTTGGCATATAGCAACAACTAATGATCTATAAAAATAATTTAGATAATGTTCATATAGAAAGCAATACAGAATTAGATGGGACAAAAATCTCACATAATCTCACACATCTCCTCTAAAGTTAATATTTCAACAATTTCTAAATTTAAGGTTTAATTTAAAATATGTCTGTGTATGACCATGATTGATGCAGTGGCATTGGGACTCCATCCTGACACACATCTAAGACATGATGAGCACTCGACCAATACTTCATTGATGTTTGAGCAAAATCAATAAAAATGATCTCGGGAGTCCATATGCTATTTGGCAGCTCTATTTTGTGATGCCTTCTTAAAGAATATAGGAGGCATACTGTACAATGGACAAGTCGAGTGCATGCAATTTCTCAAGCTAATCTTACATTGATTTTTTTCCCTTTCTTTTCGGACTCTTTAGCCTCTGGTCATTACAGCACAAAAACTTACTTAATCATACAGTGTGTTAATGTATGGGTCACAATAACGTCCATTATCTTGCCCTCTGGTAATTTCATTGCTTTCAGTGCCTTCACTCAAAAATCTTTTTTTGGGTCAGTGTCCTTTTGCTGTAACGTTAGGAAGATGGACAGGACAGGCCAGTTGTCAGAATCTGAAGAACATATTTGAGTACATGCCTTAATGTATGTGCCATAGCGTCTTATATTTAATTTTATCTTACGATAAACATTATGAAATGTGTTTTGGAAGGATAAGTATTTAATTCACTTCTGAAAACAAGTGAATAAAACAATCCCACACAAATCTTCAAAGCTCACACAAAGTAGAGCAGTCAGGTTTTGGGTGGAAAGTAAATTAGCGCTTGCAGATCTGTCACATGGGACCTATTCTTAGAACATGAGCTGAATGCATTTCTTTGTAAATTGTTAAAAAGAATTAACTGTGGCAATTTACATAAAAATTGTTTTGCAGACAATATAAACAGAGTTTCTGCTTGTGTTTCATGAATAATGAACAGTAACACTGTATATTATGAAGCAGATATTTCTGACTCTGATTTAGATTGGACAAGCTGCATTTTAAAAAGGAGATAAACACTCCCCTGTCACACGTTGTGACACATATATGCTGTGACATGCATATATTCACAATATAGTCTTAAATGCCTTGTTTATTTTTATCAATTAAAAATATTTAAGACACAGATTTATATTACACAATGTTTTTAATAGTAATTTCTTTAGGTGGTATGCTTCTGGCAGAAAATATAAGTAAATCATTATTATTATTAATAATAACTGGATTATTAATAATAATAACTAATAAGTGAACAGGTGTTTCACACAAGCCCTGTGTATTTCAGTGCAGTTTGAATGTGTTTAAGAACACCCCTTACCTTTGGTAAACCCACAGTATTATATAGTCTTTCATGGGTTTCATTGCTTAATTATCATACATAAATTTATTACTAACATTGTCCACCAGTGCATTAAATGCATCTTTTAAGAGCATTAAATGCATCTTTTAAAAGCATGAAAATGCAGCTGGGTCCTAAACCTTGTTATGAAAATACAGCATAACTCTAGCATGCTATTTCCACAAAAACAGATGGGAAATTGTTACTATCTGGCATCTTTTGAAATAATCTAGGTATTTCCATTGCTCTTGAATGTTGCAGAATTTTGAATCTGTGTTTGTCCTGGTTGCCAAACCTATCATTTACACCAGGACTCTTTAAGGGAGAAAAGCCCTCTCTTATGGCATACGTGTCACCCTCTCTCCGCAAGGCTTTACCTCTTGCGAGCTTATCTGCTCCAGTCAAATGTATTTCTTATCAAGAAGGAAAAAAGTCAAAGAAGCCAGCTGACAATACAGTGTTATCAAATTTCCTCAGCCCAGTCGCCGTGTCATTCAGTCAGTTAGATGGTCCCAGGTTTGATTGATGGATAGCCTTCATGACAAATAAACCCTGGATCAACAGCTCTGCACCTCTCTACTCATCGGAGACCCCCACGGAACATTCCACTGTAACAAAGGCAGGATTACAGATGCATTAGTCCACCATCGACCACAGGCCTTCTAGTGCTGTCAATACTTTGCACATAATAACCTGAAGCAACGATAAGGAAACAAAAGAAGGGGAGAAAGGAGCGGCAAAAATAAATCAATGGCAGAGTGGGGGAAAGTTTTTTCAAAGACACACATGCACCGCCAGAGCAGGGGAACAGTTTCCTGATGATGCGGTCAGATAATGGCCTCTGACGTAAGGACAATGAGCCCTGAGGGTCCATCGGTGGCCAGTCGACCGTTCGTGCTAGGGTTCAGATAAGGCTTCAGATAAATGCCCACATGGACAGGTACAGGGCTCCTCTGAGGCCCTAGCAGCATCCATGCCTTTCCTCAACGCATTCAATTACAGTGTTAATCTGTACATTATGAGATGGTGGCTTTGAGTGACTTTTATGCCTGGGCTTTGATGGGGTGCCTCAGGAGCTTTAAGATATTCTTTTATATGGATTAATTTATAGCCCTTTATGCTCAACACCAATAGTGTGGGTTTACATATCACTCCAAATCTTTTACATTTATTTGGAAACACATTTTAGGAACCGATGATAAGCTAAAAACACTCTTGAAATGCTTGTGACGATGTTGAGGCAGCTTCATTTCACCCCTTACATCGTATCTGTAATGGCACTTCAAAGTACTTCTCAAATCGGCGAAGGCTTTAGCAAATGACTGACTGAGAGGGGTCCAAGGTAATTGTTTTACCAATCCTAATTAATTAATTTCCTCCACCCCTGTTTGCTCTAGCTCCACTCTGGTGTTCACACAGCCTTGGCAGGTAATAATAAATAAATAATTTAGGCAGACTGTGGAAAATTAATGAGAAAAGAGAAAAAAGGCTTGGCATGTTCTGTCGGCTGAGGGCTGCCACACAAAGACACAATAAACCTCAGAACAATCAGTTCCTTTGAAAAACTAGCTGAGAAACATTGGGCAAATTCAATTACAGAACTAATTAGAAGATATAGGGCGAGGCTGTCTTTTGGGACTGTGCCAGCAACATGAATTAATAAGACAGAATAGGAGGAGGCCGTTGTAGTAATTAAGAGGCAATCACCTATGTCAATGAATACCTAAAAACAGGACAGAAAACTATTAATTCAGTGATCAAAAATATTTTAAAGATGATTAATACAGCAAATTCATTTAAAAAGACTAATTTCTGGAAAGATAGCAAGACAATTGCACATAATGTGCTCCTTGTGGCATTTATATTGCTAATTAAATTTTGATAATTTGCAAAGGCATTTTTAAATTATCTGTAAAACAGCACAAACACATTAAATAAATATTGTCTCAGGAACTGGCAAAGATTATATATAGAAATGTATGCACAGAATGCTTAAAGCAAACCGAGACATTTGAAGTTTTTTACACAAATGCAATCTGTTTTTAAAACTACCTCATCTATTAATGCAAAAATGCATGCATCCAAAACCATTATCAAATGCATTAGAGGAACTAATATTACTCCATGCCAGATGGTTTAATTTCAAGCGGAGATATTAAAGTGAATGTAATTTGGACCACAATTTGGTCATTCAAATTCCTCAATCTGAAAGAAAAATAGATACTAAATATGAGTTCTGCTTTAATTTTACCTTAAAGATCTTAGGAATGGATCAGCCAGTCTGTAAAACGGCAGATTTCCCCACACAGTATTAACATATTCATATGTGTTAGCGGTTAAAGCCATTTTTGCACAGATATGAGAGGCCAATTCCACTTAATATTATCAAGGCCGGGAATCTGACGGCATAAAAGACCAATTGCCTGGGGGGAATGGATAACACTAATATGCTTTCAAATTTCAGCGCAATACTAGCTGCATATTTACACCATGAGGTATATCATTTACTGCAGCATAATGAGCGAACACTAAGGGCTATACAGTTTATCAGCCGCTCTCCAACTTCAATCATTGCTTAAATGGACTTAATATTGAAGATCATAATGAGGAGCATTTACTTGACTAAAGTTCATACAAGGCCTAATGCTTGGCCAGTCACCAAAACAAACAGACGTAGCGATGTGATTAGTGTTTAATGCTTCGGTATTTGCAATGATCATACATTCCCTCCATTTGTGCCCAACGATATAAGCAAGTTTTGGTGTGCAATGTCAAACCCTGAAATGATTTATCCCGATTTAAGTCTCAGCTGAGACACCTAATTTTCTATTCAAAGCTATTGGAGGCCCATTTGGATAAATGAGAGTGATTAAAACCATGACTGCACAACATAAGTTGTCACTCAAGAACGTTTGAGGGACATCTGGTGTGACAGAGACCTTAGACAGTTAAAAGAGAGATAAGAAGTTTCCCTCCTCAAGCCTGGCATCCAATTGGAATGCTGCACTTTGGTTGAATGCCAGCAAGTCTGCCATCTGTGTCCTTTAACCCTAAAGATGACAGATGTGGAGGCACAGAGTGATTTGAAATTCAGCTCTGTAAACAAGAAGTGGTGTGACTCACAAGCATTTCCTGTCATTCACAACCAGCCTAAATGAGTGCTCCATCAATTAGGGAAATGCTCAAATTAAATCCTTTTTCCTTTCAATACAGAAGAAATTGAGGTAAAATTGAAACATAAGGGCAACAAATGATGGATGAATTCTGATTGTAATTTCACAGGATACATTATAGTATGTTTCAGTCATTTGTAGTTTGCAATCATTTCATATTAAGCTATATTACTATTTTACATTTGACTATTTATCCACATTTTATTTTACATATGTTATAATTTTTATTGTTATTAGTGGTGCTTGATACAGCAAGCATCACCCTAGCAACCGCATAGGAACAAACTAAAATCCACTCCGAAAATTCTGAAAAAAAAAGAGATCTTAGCATTCCACAAGGTTTTCATGGACAAGCACCATTTATAAAAAAAAAGAAAACTATGTCTATTAACTATTATTATTAAGATGGTAATAACTGTACAAATTTGTTAGAAACAGGTCATTGAGAATTAGCTTTGAGAATTAAGTCCAGTTTTCTTGTACTGTTGAAAGAACACCTTTGAGTCCTGCACTGAAACTGACACTAGTCCATGAACATGGGTCAGCTTTGCCGACATTTTTCATTACACTTCTGACCACCTGGCACAATGCTTGAGAAGGCCTTTGCCTTCTAATTACAGTTTCATCTGTGGCTCGCTAGCACTTCAGAGTCCTGCCAGGTAAAAGTACTGTCTCCTCTTGTTCCCCCCCTCCCCCCCTGTATCCCAGCCTGGCTGCACCTCGCTGGCTGATTCTTTCCCAAATAACAGTGTTTTTGGCACAGCAATGGCTCTCATTTGCTCAGCACCTAGCGGTAGCCTCACTTTTCATCAGGATGGATCACTACAGCAGGTTTTCCTCTCAGTCGAGCACCAAAGAACCCCTCACACCCTACAAACAAATACATCATCCCCCTTACACAAATACCAGCACAGACACAGAACCAATGGCTGAATGGACAATACTGGGATTTGTGTATGTTACTTTGGGCATCTTTGAAATGTAAACACTGTCTAACCAGCAAAGTCTAAAGCCTCCTCATGGTTAGTTAATAAATACTGTATTTTATTTTTACATTATTGCATTGCACAATCTGCTTCACATTGCGTACTTTGGGAAAGTTTATATGGTCTGCAGTGCATATTTAAACTAAAATAATTTTATGCAACATTTTACAACATTTTATTAATATATATGAATTATGTTTACACATTTAAAAACATCATATTATATGAGATAATTCAGAGATAACAATTTACTTTATCTTTTAAAGTAAAACAATATTAATTGTGAATTACTGTAAGAAAATTTTAAATCCCATTTTCTGACTAACTGTTAAAAAATGTTTTGTGTCACACATTTCAGAAAGGTCCCATTTATTCTGGGAAAAACTTGACCCTTTAGAAATTCTTTGAAAGTCAGGAATGACATGAAATCCATACATCTTGATCTGGATGACAGTCATAGCTTTGTCATTTGAAAAAGTGGTTTCTTTGCCCTTTTGTGGGAGCTAAATTAAACAACTGTTGTTGACCCTCATTATATGGGAACACACAGCTAGTGTGCTGTGCTCATACCCTTGGGACACACCATCCTGCCCGGCATCCCCAGAGACAGCACAGAGGGATCCCTATAATCCCACCATGCTCTCATACACCTCTCACTGAAATTTAGCATCTAAACGTGTGTCTCAATTAACATACTGAACAATACAATGTTTCCGCCTCAGAAAATATCAGATTTGTTTCTGCTTAAACACTATAATGCCATTTTGTCTTTTTTCTCATCCCAGAGCACACCAGGACACTGCACTTATTACATTTTAATTTGCTTTTTTTTACAATTTGTAAATTTACAATTTACAAAAAATAAATGTAATAAAAAAGCTATACTTCACAATAGCATTTGTAATGTGTAAGTAATAACAAAAACAAACAACTCTCTTCATTGATTAAATTATTGATTTAAATGTTAAATATGTTTAATGTTACATTCGTGTTCAATATTCATAATAATGTATAAATAATTTATAAATAAACATTGTTATTTACATTTGTTATTCACTATTTTTGCCTATATAGAAGTTATACATTATAATTTAACATTAAATTCTTAAAACATAGCAATAAATCCCTTCCAATTATGATGTGACTAAAAGAAAAGGTGAATAAACAACATCCCTGCATTCAACTTTTGTGGTGCTCTTTGATTCCAATCTAGCGTTCTTAGAATAAAGATATTGTTGTTCAATTAACAGCTCATTTGGTTTTCCCTCTAATCCTATTTCTCTCCATCCTCTGTTGATCAGGGAGAGTGTGAAGAGCTGGTCGGGCTGTTATTCCTCTTGTGTAATATGCAGCATTTGGCTGTGACAATGAAGCTCAGAAATCAGGTCTTTACACTGTATTGTGTTTAGCTTTATTATATCAACAGCAGTGCTTTCCCAGCAAGACACTGAACACAGGCCAAACAGAACAGCAGTCCACACATTCTAAAATATCTCCAAAAGTTTCTGTCTTCTTCATATGTTGAAAATCCCCTATAAAGATCATAAATATAAAGAGAAAAATATAAAGAACATAAATGGATGAGAATTATAATACAACACATTACAAGCCATTATAAATGAGTCTGTAATGTTGACAATTAGCAAATTTACAGCTAGGAGAGACTGGGACAACAGCGAGAATGTATAAGGCAATATACAAAAACAAATAAAAAAGCAAATAAATCATGTTTTAAACTTGGTTGTATATTTGACTATATGCATGAATGTATGCTATTGTGCTTTAAGAGAATTCACTTGTTTAGCAAAAGCTGTTACAAAAATATTGTGATGTTGGAATGCTAGTTTGAAGGACAAAGTTCACAAATTTTTAAAAGTTTTAAAGTAGGTATTTAAAAACAACAGAAAAGCACTTTCTGTGTATCTTGATTTTGCCCTCAAAATATTATAGTTACTGAGATGAAGTCCTTGTGACAAGTTCCCAATATGGCAACTAGCTTTGTTCTCCTTGATAGAGTGTCATTCCATTCTGTAAAATAACATTAATAATATGAATGTCCTTGTTTTAACAGCTTTAAAATCCGCTATAGACCATGACAACATAATTGGAACTAACGTCAAGTAGATATTCATGAAGAAATGTATTTGTTTTATTTGCATACAGCATCAAGGAAACACTTTCATAAAGACAGTGTTTGTTATATTTACAGGCCAATGTGAGACTCAAAAAAACAAAGAATGACAAAATGAAACATTTTCTGTTGAATGTGTGTGTGTGTGTGTGTGTGAGAGAGAGAGAGAGTGGAGTATAAAATATACATTTTTATATATATTTTAAACATATATAAATTATATAAAATTATTGTGCAGATGCTGAATAAAAAATACTTGCCAATGACATAATATTTTTCTCTTTCTTGCAAAGATTAAACAAGATTTTAAAGTGTTTGAGTTAGTTCTAAAATAATTTATGTTGTTGGGGGTTTTCTAATAAGCTCTTTATGAAATTGCCTTAAAACAAAAACATAATTCCTGTCATCAAAGTGACTGAATTACACAATTAAGATGATCAAAACCTCAATGAGATTAAGAATAAAATGACAAACAAAAGTAAAGAGAGAGGCTTAATATTACATCACAGCAAACTGTTTTGCATATATTTTGTAAAAAAAGAAAATGCAAAATAAAACATGACCATTTTTTTCGGATTTGCTTTAAAATGGTCAATGTGCAAACCATTATAATCATAAATTAATTTAAAATTACCAACAAACCCGATTTTTTAAATGTACAAAACAAATACATTTGTTACTGAAAAACACACAGGTATTGAATTTTAAATCCAGATTTTTTTCACTTGTGGGCTATTTTAGTTTGACTTAATGTTTACCTTTACGATCAGACATCCAAACAGAGCGTGATGATGCTTTATGGCCGCAATGATCGCAAAAACATAAAAGACAGTGCATTTACTGTCCGCCAGGCTTACCATCACTGTACTACATTAACATTCCCTTTTAGTTGCAACTTGCTCTTTTGTTACCTTCACTCACTTAGAGCACATGTAATGGCTGAAATGGATAATGAAGATAGGGGAGGCAAAAACACACACACACACACACACAAAAGAAGTTTCAGAAAAGGAACCCTGCCATGCGCTACGCTGCTGTAGGGAGCTGTGGGGCAGGAGACAGCATCTTTAAAGTGTACCCAAGCAGCACTAAACTCTCGTGTCCATGGGCAATCAGGGCCATTTTTTACAACCGCCGGGGTCCAGCATCCCTGCCTTTACACTACAGTGGAAGCCCTTTGTACTAATTGCTAGATTGTACCATATTTTCTAGTTCAGTTCCACCCTATAATTGACTGACAATGATGGGTATGGGGGGACGCTTCAGACTTAAGCGCATGGCAGAGGAGGACAGATCAGATGCAAGGATGAGCAGGTAGTGATGGGAGAAAAGACAGGAGAGTAATGGGGTAGGAAAGGGGGTGGTCAATACAATCATATTTGGAATGACTGATGACTTAAAAACCCTGCAGTTCAGTGTCCTTTTGTCTTAACTGGTTGAGCATAGTGTTAGCAATGCTATGCTTATTGGTTTGATTCCTAAATACAAATGTTTTAATGAAATGTATACTCTGAATGCAAGGTATACATTTTATTAGTTCACAAATCAAGAAATCAAGACAGGTTAGCTTGCCAAAATGTATCATCTGTTAAATAATTCAAATTAGTTCCCTAAAACTTCACACAAACATTTATCTTCTGCATTGCATCCTTTAATCCTTAAAGCTCACAACAGCCAGACAAGAGTATCAAAATACATACCCAGCACTCCTTTTAATTAACAAATCGTATTTTTGACAGTGGACGTAATGTGCTTTAGTCTGCAATACAGGGCATGCAAGACACATGCAAATCAAGAAGGTATAAAGGTACCAGCATGGATCTGTGTGTTTACAGGTGTTCGCACCTTGCACACCACTGCAAATTCACAGAGACAGCACTCATAAGAGCCATTAGCAAGGGTCACACATCCCTAAGGCTGCCTAGACTTGCTGAACTTTAGGTGGCAAAGTTATATGTAATCTGCCTCCAAATCAAAACAACCAGCATGCTCCTTTTGGCAGCTTTCACACACTGCCCAACATACACCCGCTGGCACACACACATTGCACATCAACACATGCTAGCTGAAAGTGCAAAGTTTCTAAGCTAGGCCAAACATGCTATAAGATATAAAGGAGGACTGACATCATTTTTTTGAGATTGTAGTTAGCTTACCTTCTTTCTGAAATAGCGGCTGCCTTTCCTAGCAGGCCCAGACCTTTAGATATCCAACATTCTTTTCTGCAAAGTCTACGGGGCACCCGCTTGCGAAGGAGAGCCGAGCTGAGACCCAGCGTGTCTTCCCTCTGACTGTGTCTCTGTGTAAGGGGAGCTAGAAATGCACTGGCTATAGACTTTTGTCCAAGCTGTAGGTCTTTTTTAGTGAAGCAAGATTAGTTCATACAAAACTCAACAATGCAGCACTGAAACCCATTGTTGATATTCAACATTTTTCACATAGCAGAACAGAATAGAATAGACAATACAGTAGCTAGGAAACCATGGGCTGGATCACAAGCTGATGATATCTTACGCTTTTCCATGGCCTGAAATCCTTTTCATTCAGCTGCCGATGAAACTAGACGTAAACCAAAATCAATAAATGTGGAAGTGGATGAAAATTTTGCTGTGGGTTGTGGAGGGTACAGGGGGTACGGGGGGCAGGATGTTTTCTCATCGTGGCATGCTACACAATAAAGACTCTTTAGCGGACGGAGGCATTCAAATATACATCGCAAATCCATAGCTCAACAATTGACTCCTGAATAGATGTTGGAAAGTTCAGCAGTTCCTTCAGAACCCCCTATGACAATCCAACTGTAAAACGTGCAACTGAATAATCTATACCTCAGCGTGAATGCAGCAATTCATAAATGTTTTAAACATCCCCAAATAACTATAAAATTTCGAGTCAAACAAGCCAAAATTCGAGCTGACCTGCGACTGATACCATCTTAAGTAAATTGTGCTCTACATGTTAAAAGTAAAATTAATGAATTAAGGAAACTTAATGATAAAGATGATCAGAGATTAAAGTCTTAGCACTTACCTGTGTTCCTGATCCACTCTCTCAGTCCATCCGGCTGCCATGTTTTCCCTCACACTCCAAGTCTTAGGTAGCCAAAGAGGAGCAATTGTTCAAGCCCTTCCTTTTCATCACTTCAGCAATTGACCAATTGACAACTGATTGATGGTTATCCTTTCATACCTACAAAGGCAGACATTACCATCACTAAAGTGATGTACTGTAAAAGCCTTAAGAGTAAATTACACGTTGCTAAAATTCCCCTTCCCTCAGGACTATACTATGGCAAGCAAACAAAAAGTTTTCTTTTTAGCCAGTTCTGTGGCACTGTAGATTTGGCCTTTCCTGCCAAGTGTAGAAAGAACTTGACAGCTTTTTTAAATGGTCCAGCACAAAGGCCCTTGAATAAGGGATAGTACAGGGGCAGGACTGCCATTCTACAGAATCACGACCATTATTTGCATTGAAGAGAAGGAGGCTTGAGAAGAACAGATAAGACATTTGAATATGAGCTGGGACATTCCAACTATTGTTGAAAGGGTGTTCTTCTTAGTGCATTGTAATTCTTTCCAAATAAACAATTAGTGTAGAGGCAAGACAGGGAGAACTAGCCATTGGTGTACCCATTGCCAAATGTTTTTCTTACTTTATTGCTAAATGTTATTTGGACAATGGTGTAGAAATTTGCACATTGCTATAGTTTGTGTGTTGCTACAATTTTATGTTAATTCATTGGTTCATGAACATAAATGATGAAAATAATATGAAAAGCCTATTTCTTGTGTACCAACTTTCTGCAAATACCAACACGAAGAATTAACCTGTTGTGGAGCCTCCACCGCACCACCAGAGGGAGCTATCCCCAGAATACTAACCGGATCCTGTCCAAACTACGTTTCCCATCATGCACCTTACCTGGAACTGATCACTGACCATTGGGAATGGTCGCCATTCCCTCCACGCTATTTAAACCGGACTCTTGTATCAGATCATTGCGAAGTCTTGTTTTGCCTTGTGCGACAATTCGTGGCAATCCCTTGTGGGATTAATTTAGCCATAATTTACTCATTTAAAAAATAAGACAATACAAATAAAATGATACAATGTAAAAAATATTTTTTTATTCATCTGACAAAATCGATTGGCTCTGGCCCCTGGCCTCCCCTAAATTACGCCTATGTTTTTTTCCATTGTTTATGTTTGCCTTTCTGTGTATTACCTGGACTGTTACTCGTTGTTGATTTTTCGCCGCCTGCCTTGTGTTTTGGATTGCCTACCGCTTTCGATTGTTTGCTGCCTGCCCTGACCCACGCCTGTGTTTTGATTACGATTCTGTATTGCCTACGCTGTGTTTGATTACCATTGTTTTACCTTGCCTGTTGACCTTGTAAACTTTGCCATCATTTGTCATCATTACATAACCATTGGTTTACCCATCACCTACTTATTTTTTATAATAAATGCTAACTGGATAAAAATGATCTTTGTAAATAGATTTCAATTCTAATTTTCAAGGAATCTGGGATTTGATATTTAGGACTCCATATGAATCTTGAAAATATATCTTAACTCAAAAATAACTACTCTCATACAAGGCTCAGATGAGGCCTTCCTTACAAACACAACAAGCATGTTTTTATTCCTGCATTTTCGTAAGTCTGCCTCATTGAAAGGCCTGAGAAAGTACGAATGGGAGAGGAGGGGATGTCTAGGGACTGTGTGTCTGCCCAGAGAACTCGGTTGCCAAAAAGAGCCAGTGCTTTCTTTGGATATGGGAACAATCCAAAAAGAAAACCCTTTTCAAGGACTTTCAATTGCAGCAGATGGGACCCAACCAAGAAGGCATCAACTTTCGGAAAGAGTAGTCTATTCATAAACTGCATTGTAAGTGGGGCTTCTGTGCACGCTGCCCAACATTTAAGCGCATTACTGAAACAGAAGAGCTAATGTGGCCAACATATTTAAAACCTCTCAATGGCATCCCAATGTGACGTACATGTCTTGACAGACAGCAGAGCAGACTTCGGCTCAAAGAAAAGACTTTCTTGGGCTTTGTCAACTACCACATCTCCTCTGTCTCCCCTCAAACCCAATGAAAGCTACATTAAATTTGTTACTGGTAACTATATATACTTTAGCATGGTCTTGAATAGCCCAAGCTAAAATTTGAGTTGCTGGGAAAATGTGAAATATGAAATTAAAGGTTCAATCCATAAAAAACACTATTTTGTAAAGAAATGATGCTAAAAAAGTGATTCGCAATGCCATAAAAGATCTATTTTTGACTATTTAAGAACCTTAAAGAACTATGCCAACCAGTTTCTCTGGTTTTAACTTCCATAGAGGTTAAACAAAATGAAAAAAGATCACTGGTCAATTAAATCTTCTAACCGTACATCTGAGGAGCATTTGATGATATCAGATTGGATAATGTGCTCTGAAAGATTTGATTTGTTTTATCTCCTACACTAAAGGATGAGGTGTGTTTCCCATGTTTTATTAATAGATCTCAGTGGAGAACACTCTAATGGATATCAACAACTGGATAAGAACAGAGGAGACGCCAGCCGTGTTGACACAAACCCCATGCTGGCTTTTAACCCTTGTGTGCCAATCCATGCACTTTAATAGTTCATTCGCTCAATGAATACATAAATAGGTCTCAGGATCTGGACATGATAATTAAGCTATTTTTAGACTGAAATTGCAGCTACACATTTTCATGGAAATCTTCCACTATTGTCATCAAGTTCATATGTGTGCACTCCAGTTTAACTAAAAACATTAAACCATAATGTGATTTCACACCCATTATAATCATGCATATATTATGCTAAGTGACATTGGATATGATGTCAAGGCTGCTGAATTTCAAATGCAGTCTTGTGCACATGGTCAGGCTCAAGGCTGCCTTTCAACAGGCTGTTGAGGTCATGTTTTCTCCTTCATGACCATGACCAAACCACAGAAACTCAGAAAGACCCACAGAAAGACTACAAAAGCATTCATTTTAGGTACAGAATTAAACATATACAATGCAAATTTTGTAAATGTAATGATTTTATTGGTTTTTATGCACTATGACAATTTGACATTAATTAATTGGGTCATGGACAAAGAAAAATGAGGTATCAGCTCTCTTACGACAGAAGACAAGAGGATTTGGAGAATAAATAGATGGATGAATATAAAACAAAAATCTGAAAAAAACTATTGTTATAATCTCCCTGTTACAGTGTAATTTGTTACAGTACTGAGTTATAGTAATTAGTAACATACTATAAGGCTAGAGTGAGGTGGAGCGGCAACCTCCTCCGTAACAGAGCCCGCCCCCTTGCGAGCGGCTCCTGACGCAAAGAGGGAAGCAACGCCAGGGTCTTTCTTTGGGACGAGGGGCCGGCCTTTCCAAGTGAGCTCTGTGAAACTCTTTGATGAGCGTGGGATCCAGGATATCTCCCGCATTTATTCAGAAACGCTCCTCTGGGCCATACCCTTCCCAGTCCCCCAGGTACTGGATTCTGCCACCCCGACGTGTGGAATCGAGGAGTTGCTCCACTCGATATGCCTCCTTGTCATCGCTCCTGTTCCCGCAGGCCCCCCTCCAGACTTCCAGCTGGGGCGCCAGCGGGCTTGAGCAGTAAGATATGAAAGGTAGGAGAAATACGATAGGAATTAGGCGAAGCAAGATGAGCCGAAACGTGAGTAATCATTCTTAAAATTTTGAAAGGACCCACGTACCTGGGACTGAGTTTTCTGCAGGGCAACCAGAGGCGTAGATCCCTGGTGGAGAGCCAGACCCACTGACCTGGCGCAAAACGGTGGCCGGGTCAACGGCGTCGATTGGCCTGTAGAGTCTGACGTCGGACGGCATGAAGTAGATGGGTGTGGGCCCTATCCCAGACCCCCTCGCTGCGTTGAAGCCAGTCAGTGACTGCGGTAAGGTCCGTAGGCTCCCCAGACCAGGGAAACAGTGGAGGTTGGAAGCCCAGAATGCACTTAAAGGGAGTCACACCCGTGGACTGCTTGAGTTTTGAGCGTATTTGGCCCAAATCAGGTATCGGCTCCATTCAGCCTGCACTGGTTACAGTATGATCGGAGGAAGCGGATGATCTCTTGATTCAGTCGTTCTGTCTGTCCATTAGCTTGGGGGTGGTAACCAAACGTCAGGCTGATGTTTATACCCAGACTCTTGACAAAGGAGGACTGATACAATGTCCTCGGGGAGGCCATAAAACCTGAAAACATTGTTACACAACAGTTCTGCTGTCTCAAAAGCAGTGGGCAGTTTTGGAAGAGCTATTAAGCGGCAGGCTTTAGAAAAATGATCCACGATCGTAAGGATGGCAGTGTGTCCCTGAGAGTTTGGGAGATCTGTAATAAAGTCAATAGCAACATGAGACCAGGGTCTCTGTGGTGTGGGTAGTGGTTGAATGAGGCCGGCAGGTAGTTGTTTGCGTGTTTTGGAGACCTGACAGATTGGGCATTTTACATGAGATATGGTATCCCTTGGGAGATTAGGCCACCAATAACGGTTTCTCAGGAGGTGTATAGTGGCCGCAATACCAGAATGTCTAGAGCTAGAGCTTTCGTGAACCTGAGTGAGCACTTGTTCTCTGAAGGAATCAGGGACAAATGTAAGGTTCTCAGGGCACTCAGGGTGACGTGGACGTGAGTGGGTAAACTGTACAATTTCTGTATGTAAGTCCCATTGTACGGGGGCGACTAGGATCTTCTCTGGGATTATGTTCTCGGGAGTGATTGTGGGGTTTTCTCGGCCTGAGGTGACAGGGCATTCGCCTTAGTATTTTTAGTTCCTGGTCTGTGACGGTGAAATCAAATCGAGTAAAGAACAGGGACCACCTACCCTGACAGGGGTTTAGACATTTAGCAGCGTGTAAATACGTTTTAGTTCCTGTGATCAGTTATGACCATGAAGGGATGAGCAGCCCCCTTGAGCCAATGTCGGCACTTCCAGCACGGACTTAATGGCAAGAAGCTTTCGGTTACCCACATCATAATTTTGTTTAGCGGGTGAGAGCTTCTGTAAGAAATAAGCGCATGATTACATTTTGGGAGGTATTCCGTGTCGCTGAGACAGAATACCTCCAGCATCTACAATGAAAGGTTAATTCTGGGTCTGGGTGGTGCAAAAAAGGGCGGTAGTGAAACGATCTTTGAGTTTAGTGATTGCTCTTAAAGAAGCTTCGTTCCACACTAACCTACTAGACTGACGCTTGGTGACAGATGTTAGAGGAGAGGCCACGGAACTAAAATTGTGGATAAATCTGCGGTAAAAGTTAGCAAATCCAAGAAATCGCTGCAGGTCCTTGAGAGTTTTCTCTCAAGGACTCCCTCAGAACTGATTACGTTACCCAAGAAGGTGGTACTAGTCGTATGGAATTCACATTTCTCCCCTTTTACATATAAATTCTTCTGGATCAAACGCTGAAGGACAGAACAGACATGGGCATTACATTTAGTCATTTAGCTGACGCTTTTATCCAAAGCGACTTACAAATGAGGATAAGGAAGCAACTTCAAATACAATAAGAGTATTTGGTAATATGTTCACTCAGAGTCTCGGAGTAAATCAGAATATCATCTATATATACTATAGTGAATTTATCGAGCATATCACAGAATATGACATTCAAAAATGACTGGAAAACGGAGGGACTGTTAGCTAGACTGAATGGCATAACCAGATATTCATAGTGACCGGTAGCGTTAGAAAATGCTGTCTTCCACTCATTCCCCTCCCGAATACAAACTAGGTTATAGGCGCTACGGAGGTTGAGTTTAGTGAAATATTTGGTGCGCCAGAGTTGTTCTAACGCCAAGGAAACAAGATGGAGCGGATAGCGGAACTTAATGTTGACTTCGTTAAAGCCACGATAATCAATACAGGGTCACAAACCCCCGTCCTTCTTCACAAAGAAAAACCCAACCGAAACTGTCAAGTTGGGCGGATTAATGAACCCCTTTGCTAACTCTTCATCGATATACTGCTGCATTGCAGCCGATTCAGGTTGAGACAAGGGAAAAATTCAACCCTTAGGAGGTTTAGCTCCAGGAATGAGGTCAGGATGTGGTGGTAACTGGGAGGCCCTTTGTGTACTAAAGACTAATGTAAAATCTGAGTATTCACGCAGTATCTCGAAAAGAGCGGGAGACAGCTTTACTGGGTCAACTACGAATAAATTGGAGTGTGAGGGAGCGATCTTTCTGAGACAGGTCAAATGACAATTGTCTCCCCAACGAGTTATCTCCCCCTTACCCCAAGAAATGTTAGGTTCATGGGAACAGAGCCAGGGCAGACCCAGAACGATAGTATGCTGAGGTGCTGAAATGGCATAAAGGATCAGGTCTTCTGAGTGGAGCACCCCCATGAGCATACATAGACTCCACTCTTCCCAGTCCCAAAGGGCGACCATCTAATGCCTCCATCTCTAGGGAAGAAGAACGGAATGCTATTCTTTTTAGCAAACTCTAGGGATATGAAATTAGCAGCTGCACCAGAATTAATAAAAGCAAAAGAATTAATAGTGGTATTATGGTAAAGTAATTGGAACACGAATGGAGTTGAGGAATATGATCATTCAAGGTTGAGGCTATACTCACCGGGGGTGGTTTAGAGACGGGTCGGATGGGACAGGAAGCTATTAGGTGACCGGGTCAACCACAATATAGGCAGTGACCGCAACGTAGACGATGCTCTCGTTCCGTGAAGGAGAGGCGAGTATAATTCACCTGCATTGGCTCGGGACCGGCTGCATGATCAAAACTAGGGGTAACATTAAAGTGGCTGGGACGCCGAGATCGGATCGGAGGTTATCAATTTGTATTGACAGTTCAATGTACTCACTCAGGCTCCGACCCTCGTCATGGCATGCCAGCTCAGATTGGAGTTCTGGATTGAGTCCCCGGCGGTAGAGCAGCTTGAGTGTGTCTTCTACCCAGTTAGTTTGAGCAGCTAGGGTGCGGAAGATCAAAGCGTACTCAGAGTGCTTTCGGTTGGTGGCTGAAACTGTCCTCCGCTGAAATGCTCGCACCAGTTCCTCCGTGAGCGTAGTTAATCGTCCGAGTTGTTGTTGATGGGTCGACAGCTGCGCCACCTGAGCAGAAAGCTCAGTAGAGAGCAGATGGATGGCTGCTGGATTGCTTGGTGGCAATGTCTTCTGTAACGAAGACGTGGATGCAGTGGGATCTATTCGCAGCTCTTTATTAAACAGAATAAACAATAAACAGGCATGGGTCAAACAGTGGCGAACAGAGCAATGAGGGCGAGACAAAATCAAAATGAGGTAACAAGCAAGGGTTGGGGCAGGCAGCAAACAATCAGTAACAAAGTCCAAAGCAGAGGCAAAAGGCAGGTAGCAAAAAGTCAAAAACGATATACAATCCAGTTGGCACCAACAAGGCAGTCTGGGAAAACGCTCTGAAATGCTGCACATGGCAAAACAAGACATCGCACAGCGTGCAGAGTAGCGTGCAGTTCCAAGCTTTATAGTCCTGCTGATGGGGTTCAGAAAGTAATCAGGACCGGGTACGAGGTCATGGGAAATGTAGTTCGGGAAGGCGTTAATATTCTGGCGAGGGCTCCCGCTGACGACCAGCAGGAGGCGAAGCGGCGACCTCCTCCGTAACAGATGTAGCCTGTAACAAAGCCACTGTACAATAGAAAATTCCATTTGCATTTATTTCCTACATAAAGGAAATTTATTCTGGTATCTGTAATTTAAATCATTTGTCTTGTATCTTTAAAATAAAGCATGGCCTTATGTACATTCTTGTAACATGCATAAATGATATAGTATATTTACAGCAACTACATTCATTTCATTTCAGTGGGGTCCCGCTAACCCCAAATCAATTTAGTTTCTGTTGTATTATTACCTTTCCTTATCTCCTATAAATGTAAAGATTTCAAACGATTGCAAAAAAGATCTAATATTAGCTTTAGGTACAGTGTATTTATGTGTAATATGAAAGGACAGGTTTGGACATCAGTGGGTAGTATTTAAGTCTGGTATGGGGAGATGTGATTATATGTGTGTAAGTGAAGGCCCTGCTGCTCCAGAGGAAAGCTCCTTATGGCTGACACCTCCCTTTAAGCCTCTAGTGCAAACATGCCGCTTGACAAGGTGAAGCAGGAGTCCTGCCTTTGTTTCACTCAGTGGGAAACGTCATCACTTACGTCAAGTGCTGGAAGCTCATTGCGTGATTAGCATGTCAGGCTAATTTTTCACAGAACATGGTGTGGCATTTGGTAGGTGCTTTTGCTTGCCAATCTAAACAAATGAAGATCATAATATTTATGGCAACTGAAATAATTAAAACATAGGCCAATAATTTTGTAAACTGCAATTAATAGAATCAAAACAATAAGCGACACTAGGGTTTAAGTTTGGAAACAGTCATAGTTTGAGTTTGACAGTTCTGCCCAACAAGTAAAAACACTTTTCACTGGTCTTAACCGAACTGACAGTGGCAACCTCCAAAATTGAGATGATCTGAAAATTTTTGCATTCAGCATTATGTGAAATGTGAAGACTAAGTTTGTGATCTGCTCTAAGCAGATGCATGAATGACATTAGTAATTTGATATTTTATTGCTGTCTTTTAGCAATAGACTGTTGATAACTGAGACCATACATACATCACAGCAGTGAAAGGACTTTATAAAAGCCACTTATTATCACAGTTGCAGTCATGAAGCTGTTTTAATACCCTTTTTGGTTGAGTCTTCTCTTTCAGCACAAACTGCACATTTTAAAACAACATCTGCAAGCTACTACAGTAGGATACTACAAAAGTAACCTTACAATACTCATTACAAACTGTATGTTCAAATATGTAAATTAGTAAAAACTAGTACATATTTAGTTTGTACTAGAAAATTAGTACATATTAAATTAGATTTAATATGCATATACATTAAATTAGTACATATAAAATTAGTACATATTATTTTGTTTGTCATGTAATCATCTCTCCAATATATTTTTACCCATAAAGAAACTAAATAAGAAATATTTAGGAAAACTTATTTATAAAATCTATATATTAATTAAAGATACTATAATATTATAGTAATTATATAGTTTTATTTAAAAGCATAAAAGTTGTTATACATAATATTTTGCATATAAATTTCAGGCTTAAAAGTATATTTCATGCCCATCACATTTTTTTAGTTTATGGAATGAGTGTTTTTAGTTTAGTTTTATTGTGTGCATGCTATTTTAATCCTAGGGCTAACTTTCATTGTCTGCTGACCATCCATGGATCTCATATAGCCACATCACAGGCTTCGCTTCTTAAATTTGACATTTTATTGCAAAACATATTTATTGAAATGTTGTGTGTAGTATATTTACATTTAAACAATGTGGGGTGGATAAAACACTTCATATAAAATCATATCCATGCAAATCAATATAATCATGATAATTAGATTAAAACAAGTAAATAAAAGTGATGATCAACAAAGCAAGTACTATTAATACATTCATTATCAAAACTTTAATAAAACAGTGTCATCAGACATGATCACTGACAAACATTTGTATACTTCCAACCACTACAATCATCCACACAGTATAGCAATACAAAGACTGTAAGACATTATTGATCCTCTACATCAACAACAACTGTATACATATGTAATTATTATAATTGTGTGAACAGTCATGGGTTGTAAAGCAACACTGTAAGAGGATGCAGTAGTGTCTTCTACCTCCCTAAAGAGTAAACAGAAACCCCTGCTGTTAAACAGTAGCTGTGTCATGTAGCTCCACAGGTATCTCTTCACACCCTGGTGGGTGATCTGCAACACAAAGTCTTCCTCGGGGAGGTGCGAAATCTCTCGCCAGCCTCAGCAGGGAAGGATCTGCCCAGTGGGGTCTCCCATCTTGGGTCGTGCTCCTTGGTATCCCACCTGAGGCTGGAGAAAGGTGTTACTTTAATGAGGTGCCAATGTTTTGGCCCTGGGGGATTTGTCTTTATTTACATGGGGAAAGTGTATGACCCTCTGGTGGAAAATCTACTCTAAAATCATCTATTGCATTGTATTGTAAATGTCTGTGCAAATCCAATATAAAAAAATGCTTTAAACAAATAAAAATGGAGCAATGCTAAAGAAATTCTTAATCGTTACTGAGCTTGTTATTCAGATCTAAACAAAACAGACCTTTTACTGACACACTGAAAATTTAGGTATAACTGTATTGATGGTATATATGCTAATGTGCAAGTATGTCATATATGTGCAAAATACACCATATTTACGATACAATATGTAACATGGAAAACAATGGACAAT